>CAKNYM010052345.1:34252-97664 GCA_932195095.1 Andricus curvator | reverse complement strand
TATCTGAACGTAGAATTTTCCGCTCTATCGATTGCAGATGTAAAAAAGGGGGTTTCCATTTAAAAAAACAAATTTGACCTTCAAAAAGCCATGAAGATCAACTTCAAGGTCAAAATGAAGGTCACCATTGAATTCCTCGTTGAAATTTACTTCAGGAATGACCTTCACTATTTTGAAAAATATTTTACCGGAGGAAATATCCAACCATCCCGGGACTTTTTTGTCACCCTAGCCGACAATGCCAACATGACATCAAAAGTCCACCTAAAATTCTTTCTCAGGATGGAACAATTAGCTGAATCTAATACTGCTTGCCCCGGTTTGCTCCCCAAAGATGTTAATTTCTGAACTCTGAACTGTGTAGTTTACAAGAAGGCGGTCTCCCTGCTTAGCGACAATAAAAGTGATGATACTTCAGTACGCCTGAGTAAGACTCGCGATAGTTTTGCACAGCTTTAGTTTAAAATTAAAACAACGAGACGACATGCATCAAATGTTCAGTGCGTGATGAGCTACATAACACCAAGTAAAAAATTCACTCCAATCAAAACTTAAGGAAAGTAAAGCACACACTGAACACATGTACACTGTTGACCATCAAGTAGCACTGGACACAAAAAATTATAGCTCTTTCAAAACGTCATGTGCCGTTCAAAATCCGCCTAGTCCAGAAGAGGTTCAAGTCTTCTGGGAGCAAGTGTATGGAGATACTTATCGGCTAAATGAAGACGCTTCAGATATTTTTCGTAACTTTTGCAAAAGGCAAAGATTGCAAAGTTTAGAGGAAGAGTGTCCACTAATTACTGCTAAAGAAGTGAAGAAAGTCATCGCTAGAACTAAGAACTTGTCAGTCCCAGGGCCAGATAAAATCAACAACTGTTGGTGGAAGAAGTTCACTTCTATGCACCAATATCTGGCTCATATATTTACTACATTCTTAAACGGAGAACAACCCATCCGGCAGCGTTCAGTGTAAGCAGAAACGATACTGATCTCGCAGACCGCAGATTTGTCAAGTCCAAGGAACGACAGGCATGCAAGAGAGGATTGGCAGGTTGCAGGAAGAAACTGTTAATAGACAGGTGTATTACCCGGGACAGGATGAGGTATCCTCGCAATCTGTATATGGCTTGGATTGACTGCCGTAATGCATTTGATAACACGAAGCAGGAGCCAGTTATTAAGCTCCTTGAATGCATGAAGGTTCATCCAAGAATAGTGAGATGCATGAAAGAGGTTATGCTCTTGTGGCGGACAAGATTTGTAGTAACATCTGACAAAAGACAGGTGACTACCAGCTATTTCAGATATAAGTCCCAGGAGACTCTCTAAGCCCAATACTTTTCTGTATCTCCCTCTTGCCTCCATCTATTTTGCTCCGTGCTCCGAGGCAAAAGCTCTGGATACTTATGCGGCCCAGAGAACAGAATATAACACTGACTTTCTTTTAACTAGCATTACATTCTAAACTTATACGTGAATGTCTCAAAATGGTTTCATTTTTTGTTCTAGAAAGTTAAAATGATGACGAAAGCAAAATTTATTATTTTAGTTAAAATCCATAAGAATAAAAAAAAGAATTAGGCAGGTTGAGCGATTAAAATTGTCAATAAATACAATCAAGATAAACTATATTCAGGGACTCATACACAGCGCATTAAGTAAAATTAAAAGCATATAAATAAACACACAGGTTCACGATCATACACTCACACACATACATGTATAATATGACAGTTATTCACCAAGCTAGATTATAAAAATAATAAAAGTATGAATTATTAGATCGATCAGATTTCAAATTAGAAAATATTTTACATGACTACCATAACTTGTAGCATAGTTTAAAGCATTTTTCTAAATCTCATGACAATGGTTAAAATAAAAAATCCAACAAAAATGCAAAGGATTACGAAGGCATTCCAAGATGGAAGTTCGGTCCTGGAAAATTGTTACCGCCAAATTTTGCCTCGGCTAAAACAATCAAGATTATGCCTCGATATCCTTAGAGAAATTAACGTCTAGAATCAACCTTCCATTTTTATTTATAGCGGCGTAAATGGATCTCCAGAGATGCGTTGCAAATAAAAATCCATCTGATTTTTACACTTGGAGTCGAGGGTATTTTGGCGTCTCGTAATCAACCACCCACTACTAATAAACGCCACACAAACAAAAAATGGACGTAGGCATAATCCCGCTCGTACTTATATTACCTCGTTATGGAAAGTCTCTTGCCCTATGTCACGCATCTTCTCACAAAATGGACATCGCTGATAGGCGCTTGAACAATACCAAACCAATGTCCAATTATCGCGCGTATGACACAATTGGTGATATAAAAGGTATCGTGACTGGACGAAATAGAAAAACTCACATTTCTCGAGGCGCAAAGATTTTAAATAATTAAATATTGCCTCATCATCCCCCTTGCTTGGGACATCATATCGTTATCTCGTAAGCATCAACACACTCCTTAAAACATGCACAAACAAATGGTCGATTTTCTTTACAAAGTTTGATTATGACAATTCATGTAACGACAATCACAACCCATTAATTTCGAATAAATGGAATCATAAGTTTAGAATCGGATTATGATCAAAATAATATACTTCGCAGTCATAATAACTAAAATAATAAATAATCATGCACTCATCGCTCATCGAATCAAATCGTGCATCAAGTTAAACTAAATGATTTATTAGAAATACAATGTTAACCGTGCCCTATAGAAAATAATGCAAATGCTAGGATCAGCCTGTCATCTCGAAAGCCTCAGGCCTGAAGTATTTTTTCAGATTGGCTTGATTATGTACGCCTATAATTTGATCAGGCTTTCCCAACTCGGCTAGTTCATGGGAATTACTTCTCAAATCTCTATTTACCTGATAAGGACCATAATAGATAGATGATTGATTTAAAATGTGGAGTAAAAACCAATCAACCTTTTTTAAAATAATTTTAGAATGGATTTTCTGAGCTCGCGCCCGTTTTCTAAAGTTTTTGTTAATTCGTTCTCGAGCCAACACGATTTTTGCATCTTCCATTATACTGTGTTCATCTGGAAAATTAACAATTTTTTGGATCTGATCAGTTGGTGGAACGCCAAAATTCAATTCAAAAGGTGAAAACCCGGTACTGAAATGTGTAGTTACGTTAAGAAAAAATTCGATATCAGAAATTCATTTTCCACAACGATTGTGCTTATCCGAACAAAGAGTACGAAACAGTCTTCCTAATTGCTTCATAACCCTTTCCACAGAATTACTTTTGGGATGTCTTACAGAGGAGTAAATCACTTGAATGCCGGCCTCACGTAATTTATTACCCCACTTCGGCGATGTAAACTGGAACCCATGATCGGCTAAAATTCTCTTAGGCTTACCCATTTCACGAATATATAAATCGAATATTTTCTTTATAACCGTAGGAGTTGTCTCTTTTTTAATCAGATACAATTTTACATACTTCGAAAAAACATCTATAACAACAATACATTCTAAACCTCTGACTGATTGATGGAGAGGCCCATAGAAATCAAGACATACCAGATCGCCTGGACCTAAGGATTGAACCAAGTTAAATGCACCTTCCATCTTACGGTTGACACTTTTAACTCATTGACATAGGTCACATGAGAGAACGAACTTCTTGATGTCGCGATTCATAAACCTCCAATGACAATACTGTCTCACACACATAACAGTTTTCTATACCCCAGGATGACCTAGCTTTGAATGGACACAATCAATAAGCTGTCTTGTTATCTCCGATGGAATCACGAACTGTGATAAATTAAGAAACTCATCTTTTCTAAACAAAATATACTCCTTAAAAAACGTAAAAATCGATAACATGACTTTTTCTAGCTCCCGGATGATATTGTCAATATATAGATCTCTTTTTTGTAATTCTGTCAAATTTTTAAAGAAAATTGCTTAAATCGTTAACCAGGTCGATTTCTCCGCAAACGTACGCTGTTATATCAGAATCAAATTCCACGTGTCAAACGTGAATTGAAAGACCATTAGGTTGAACCGATTCTAATTTCCTCGAAGGATTGCGGCTAAAGAAATCAGCCACAATATTGTCTTTGCCTGAATAGTGCGAGACGTTAAAATCATATTGCTGGAGCACAATACTCCGCATTCAAATAAGCGGTCGAATTGAGAAACGTTAGGCCCTTGTGATAGTAGTTATTTCGAACTTTATTTCGATCAAGTATGTCCAAAGTTTTCTGACCATCAGTTTGAAGTCTATAAGGGACACCCGGTATATAATGACTCAACTCAACAGTCTACAAACGCGGCTTTCATGACATCAAACGCTCTTTCATGTACCTCCGTTCATGTACGGGGATGTTTCTCTTTCAAGATATCTCGAAAAGGTTCTAGAAGATTTGAATGTCCGGCTGTAAATTATCAATAATAGCTGCAAATTCCGATGAATTGCTGTAAGTTATTTCGATTCTTAGGTCATGGAAAGTTGGCAATGATCGAAAGTTTATCTTTGAGGGGCCTAATTCCGTGAGTCGAAAGTTCGTAGCCTAAAAAGTGAACTTGTTTTTTGCAAAAAATGGATTTACCTAATTTCAGTGTTAAATTTTCCTCTTTTAAATTTTTGAATACGGAATAGATACTACCAAAATGATCATAAATTGATCCAGGGGTTGCAATTAAAAAATCATAAATATACACAGTAAATATATTATCAAATCGATTACTAGGACACCATTTAGCGCGCAAATAAATGCAGAACCAGCCGTCTTTAAGCCAAATTGAATTCGACACAATTGGTACATTTTGAAATTGTATAAAAATGCTGTGTACTGCCGACTATTTTTGTGCAGTGGCATTTGCCAATATCCCGTTGCTAAATCAGTAATAGACATGGAATTAACCTTATGATATTTCTGCATTAACTCGTTTATCAAAGGTGGTGATTCATGGTTAGGTTCGATTATATCATTGATGTAACGTGCATCTAAGCAGAATCGAACGGACTGATCAGCTTTTAAGCTTTTAACATGTCATCGATCTCTTGATTAACCCTTTCTATATAGGCTAGAGGGACTTGATAAGTTCTTCGAATAATGTTTTTATGCGGTTTTATTTTCAATTCATACTCACAGGTCTCAGCGCTACTTGATTTTGGTGAGAACAGCTTTTCAAAATTGGTCAGGATCCTGACAAAATAATTTCTCTCATCGTCAGACAAACCCTCCAATTGACATGAAATCGAACAAACCTCTTCCAAAAAACCCTTAGTATTAGAAGAATTTTCTTTTCAGGATTGATGGACCATCTCTAATTCATTAAGGAACCTATCTTCTTCAGGGTTTTGCGAAGAAAAAATCTCTTCATGAATAAAATTGCCATCCACGAATTCAAGGGGAGGAATTCCTTCAGTAAGAACCCTTTCAATGTTATCATTTATCTCGGAAGAAGAGAAAATTCTGGAAGGAGAAATTTCCACATTACCATGATTATTACAAATATTATAATCATTTGAATTAGCAGAATAGAAGCCGTTAAATAAAGTACCATTCAATAAATACATAATCAGAATAATTTGGTTCAGAGTTCAGATAATCCGTTGTCTTACCTTCCTCTTCCAATTCAGACGAATCCATATCATCTATGGTATGGTATTCATCTTAATAATTTTGTTCAATTATATTTACTTCACAAACATTTTGAATAAATTTTGTTTTTTCACTAGGATACTGAACATCCCCCTCAAGGTCAGCATCCGAATATTTCTGTTCGATATTAGATTTTACATCGACAATTTGAATGTATGTGATGTCATCTTCACCTTTCGACACTACAAGCTTTTCAGAGGACACACCATCGAACACAACAAAAGAATCAGGAACCTGATTTCCCTTAACTGTGAACGACGAACTCTCATAATCAATTATAACCTTATTTTCGACAAACCAATCATTCCCTGATATGACAGGATTTGAGAGCCTAGGTACCACTAAAAAACATGATTGATATTTTATATCTTCAATTAGAATATCATACAAAAATTTGCTTTTTGATGGGCGTAGGCTTCTTTCCGATTGCAGTGAAAAAAACAACATCTGATACCGGAAATTCAACTAATTTACCCTGAACTGGCAAATATGCATAGAACGTTTGAGAAATTTCCGTAATTTGACTGTCCGTATCTACTAACGCTTGTACAGGAATTGAAAAGAAACAAATAATCATTCAAGGGCATAAAGGAATTCGAGCAGTATTCTTTATAATTTCTGATTCATTTTTTCCTACAGATTGAATATTATTATTCATGCGCATAAATATGGTTGGATGTGGGACACTCAAATTAGGGATTGGTAAATTATTTTTCTACCAAGTGGAACCTAAATCATCAGATGAGTATCAATAATCATGAGCATAATTTTGTACTTGTGAGCTCATATCATTGACTGATCCATGCGCACAATTACAATTACAACATGTTTTTATATTAGGATTCTGAGCCTGAATTTCTCGCATTTTTGGATTGCTATTTTTATTCTCAAAATTGCTTTCATTTGGGGCTTTAGGTTGGTATTGTATTTGTTTCTTTTGATTATTAATCTTTTCTACAAATGTCAAATCCAGTTGTAAAAGCGCTTGTGAAATTTTGTCAAAATCAGCAAAATCAACAGTTTCCATAGCTTCGCGAACGCGAATAGGCATCTGCTAAATGATGGTATAGTGCATTTCATAGGATTCCATTTTTGGTCAAAAGTGTTGGGCCTCATAAAATTTAGGAGGTTTAGCATCGATATTCATAACGCACAGGTTTCTTCAAGCTTAGTAACAAAAAACCAGCCTGTGGCTGGCCGTGATGACGAAAGCAAAATTTATTATTCTAGTCAAAATCCATAAGAATTAAAAAAGAGAATTAGGCAGGTTGAGCGATTAAAATTGTCAATTAATACAATCAAAATAAACTATATCCAGTGACTCATACACAGCTCATTGAGCAAAGTTAAAATCATATACACACACATATATACATAATACGACAGTTATTCACCAAGCGATATTATAAAAATAATAAAAGTATGAATTATTAGAACGAGCAGATTTTTAATTAAAAAATATTGCATATGAGTACCATAACTTCTAGCACAGTTGAAAGCATTTTTCTAAATCTCATGACAATTGTTAAAATGAAAAATTTAACAAAAATTCTAACATGTCAAAAAAATATGCGATTCCATAGAATTGTTTGAGCAAAAAGAAGGTTGATTATATACCGTTGAAATCAGTGAAGAAAATCCCACTACTCTTTATACCTGAAGGTCGTTAAAATGCAAAGGATAACGAAGGCAATCCGAGATGGAATTCGGTTCCGGAAAATTGTTACCGCCAAATTTTGCCTCGGCTAAAACAATCGTGATCGTGATATCCACCATATCATGATCAATCACCTACTACAAATAAACGCCAGACTGGAACAAATTACTAACCGCAAAATTCAAGAGACGTTCGATTTTACACAAGGGATAAGAACTTTTCATACACGTCAAAAATAAATACCTTTTCGTGTTCCCGGCGAGTACGTGAAAAATGGCGCGAAGTTCTACCCTCAACGCTCGAAATGAACAAACTAAAAATGGACGAAATCATAATCCCGCTCGTACTTATATTACCTCGTGATCGAAAGTCTCTTGCCCTACGTTACGCGTCTTCTCACAAAAGGACATCGCTGATAGGCGCTTGAATAATACCAAACCAATGTACAATTATCGCGCGTATGACACAATTGGTGATATAAAATGTATCCACATTGGACTAAATAGACAAACTCACATTTCTCGAGACGCAAAGATTTTAAATAATTAAATATCGCTTCAAGAAGAGAAAATAAGTTCAACTACCTTTTCTAAATGGACGACCTTAAACTATATGTCTGTTCAGAAAAGGACCTCAACATCCTTGTGCTGGCAGTAAGTAAGTACTCGAAGGCGATTAACATGTGCTTTGGACTCGACAAGTGAGCCTGCGTCACCTATATAAAGGACGACTAGGAAATACATCACCTTAATATGAACGTAAGTTCTATTATTTTGGTCTAACGATCAAATTTCATTATTATATAGGAAATACATGATCGCCTGACGATCAGGATATTCAACTTATAGGTGGAATTACCATTCAACATCTTTGTAATGGAGAGATATGCATATCTTGGAATACCGCAAGCGGAAACCTAAGATGTGCGCGTGCTGGAAACAGTCCTTCAAAGAAGGTATCGCCAAATTCTCAGAAAAATTTGGGCTTCCGAATTATCTGGGAAGAATAAGATCCAGGCAACCAATATGCTGGCCGTTCCTATACTTCTATACACGTTTGGTACAGTAAAATGGAACGTCGATAAGTTGAACCAACTCGACCGAAGCACACGCGAGATGACAACAATCCATTGAAGGCATCAATGCAGGCCGCAGAGGAGCTTGCTCATCTATTTGATTCCAGAGACACGACATATGGCCTCGCATCACGAACACCTTCGGTGCTTAAAAGTCGTGTATAGGAAGCAGAACATTCGCTTCTACTAAGAGAACATGCTGACAAGCCCCTTCATGGTAAATTCTACGACATTATACCTAGATAAGACCTATCAACGGGTCTGTCCAACATGTTTCTCAAGTCTGCTGGATTGAGATCGAAGACTGAGAGATTTCTTTTTACTGTCAAGACAACGTTACATACACCTTAGTTCACCGTGAGCGCTTAATGAATGTACATCTGGCGATACCAACTGCCGAGCGTGCAAGCAAGAGCCAGAAACACTTGAACAAATTCTCAGTGGATGCTCAGAGTATGCTTCCTTGGTGTTGATGTAATGCCCGTCTTGCTATAGACCCAGGGGAAACTGGTGTCCGTTGTGGAGAATGACCAGTGTAAGATCTACTGGAATACTCATTCTCCACCACTCAACTTATCAGTGCTACAAAGTCGATATTTTCCTCCAAGATCTGTAGACGAAGATCATTTGCATGATTTAATTCTCGGAATCAGCCGATGGTAATATCACGGCAAACGAGGAATAGAAACGGGCTAAATATCAATCACTTATTTTCAAGCTTAGCAGGCTGTACTAAGGCTATAAAGTCCACCTTGTAGATCTCATAATCGGCTGCCATGGAGGTATGAAAGCTTCATTTCCCAGCTTATTCAAGAAGATTCCGGCTTGCCAGCGTCAGACTCAGTCCATCGCGAACCGGATGCAAAAGGCTGTTCTTCTGGGATCACTTCATCTGGTCCGTCAACACTGCTCCTCATAACATTCTACGAAGATTGGTAGCTCTACAAAAGTATCCAGAGGTGAAAGCTTTACCCCCAACTGTCCCGCCTGGCGCGTAAGGTGAACCACGGCTAAAGACCGGACTCCAAGGAACAGCCATGTACGATGTCATCTCGCGTAAATTTCCCACTCTTGCTTACTTTCTAGGACAGAAGACGCAGGAGTGGATGACGTGCACGTTCCGGTTGCATCGGGATTAGTTGCTTTGAAGAACCCATGGTCGTAGCTTCCGGAGTTTACAACTTCTCAGATAATAATAACCCTAATAACTCTACCGTAGGTGTTCTTGCGTTGACGTCCCGGTAGAGCTTGAGCTTTCCTTCCATGACTTTGACGACTATGTTGGCGGTAGCATTGCTACTGACAGGGCTTTCCATGCCAGACAGGCAGAAAACGTAGAGGAAAGGGTTTAAGAGAATAACCGAAAACCCATTCATCATAGAAGAGTTACTTAATTTATATAGACGTTAGTCGCTTGCCGAGGATCGTCGAGGCGCCCCTGGAGCTATCGCATGCAAGCCGGTGGTGGTAAGCTGCTTGGTGGACGAGCGGATCTTACTGGGATGCCCGAAAGAGCTACTGTCCAGCTAGAACATCGGCAAGAAGTGGTAAGCAACCGAACATCAGCTGCGTCTGCGGAGGATGTTTCGGTTGGAAGCCCCCAGCTGACCACTTTCACAGGAATGCCACAACAGCGCATCAAATTTCAAACCCATCATGAGTACTTGATGCGCTGCCAACAGATGATCAGATGTCACTTTCGGGCAACAGCATGAGGGGGACCCGACAGGGGCAAACAACATCGTCTCTTCGTGGGTCTTTATCCCGAGCTGGCCTATAGAGTGACCAAACAACACCTTGCTGATCAATTAAGATTCATTAGGCGGCGCCACTTTATATTCAAGGTCGAAATAAATAACATCGAATTACAGGTGCAACAACAACTAGCATCCTCGCACCCCGCAGTTGCGGTGAAAGAGGAGGTTTATATGCCCATGACTCATGGCGTCTCATGGCGTGCTTCGCTGATGCCATCCTAGAGCTCGTAGATCAAGAACTATCTATGAGAAATGGTTTGCCAAAATTTAGAGTCAGCAAATACCTTCTTCGGTTAGTTGGAATCTTGAACACCGAGACACTGCCTCTATTCTTGCAGCTATGGAAGTTTTGACTTCAAGGCGAGATTAGTAAAATAAGAGCAAAACTGGGACGGTTGTACCAATTTCGAAATGGCAATCGGTCTCAGAGACTGACTCGTCATGTCGAGGAGATTCTTCACATAACATCAGTTCAATAATATCTACAAACCTGGACGAAGTGATTGACTATCTTAAACAGAGAATCATGGTCCTGTCAGCGCGACTGCGACGATGTAAGAGAGCGACCGCTAGAAAAGGACAGATTTGCACAGTTGCCTGGGATGAATAAACTATCCACCTCAGCCTCCGACGTAACTCGCGTCCTAAAGAGGGCTACGAATTGGAAAGCCCCTGGTGTGGATAGGGTGCATACCTTCTGGTACAAATACCAGGAGGCTCTGCACCTTGCCCTTGCTGGTGCCCTTCAAAACATCTTGAAGAGCCAAGATCATTTGCCCTCTTTAATGACGGAGGGCGTAACGTATATGGCTTCCAAAGATGTAGGTGCTGGTAGTCCTAGTGATTGCGGACCATCCACTTGCCTCTCGACCCTCTATAACTATTTCAATGCTATCATTTCTGACTTTGCCTATAAATATTTCGAGGGGAACAGCGTCCTCCGCGAAAACCAAAAAAAAAGCTGTTGAGGCTCCCGTGGCTGCAACGACAAAGTCACGATTGACAGTGTGGTTGCGTTACATGCGAAACACCACCAACGCAAATTGCACATGGCCTACATTGACTATCAACAGGTGATTCCCTAAATACCCCACGGTTATTTACTTGAGGTCCTTAAGACATATAAGACCTGTCCTCAAGTCATCGAATTTCTGGAACACGCTATACACACGTGGTGCACAAGGATTAAATGTTTTAGTCGTTGGGTGATGAGGGATACCTGATCCTTGTGCACTAAACGAGGAATCTTCCAGAGTGATTCATTCAGCGCACTATTGTTTTTTTGGCATTGAACTTACTAAGCTGGATATGTCCTGTCGGTTCAAAATTGAGGCTGTAGTGGCTGAGTCTCAACTCACCCACCTTGTGTACATGGACGACAGAAAGGTTTATGCAAGCTCAGAGTCGAAACTGAACAGCCTACTTAACATCTTGCAGCAGTTCTCATGTGGTATCAGAATGTGTCTGGGTTTGGGCAAATGCAGAAAGCTGCATTTTTCCCGTGGAGAGGTAAATACTCCACTGATGCTGCAAGACCGCGCTCTGATTGAAGCGATGACTTATGAAAAATCGTACATGTACTTCAGCATATTGCAAGCAGGGGGTTTGCTGCACTTTTCTATTAAAAAGGTGCTTAAGACTGCTTTTCTGTGTCGCCTTAGTCTGGTTCTGGCGTCCGGCCTCAGCGTGAAAAACATCATAAAGGCAATTAACACCTATGCCATTCCTCTCCTAACATACACCTTTGGTTCGGACAACTGTAGAGAGAATAGTTCTACCACTCAAGCTTGGGGGCAGAGGGGTCATGGATGTTCCTCGATTGTGTGACTCTCAGGTTACGCGCTTGCGCGAATATTGCAAAAACAGGACTAACATTTCACTCCAACACTACATCTGTAGAGTTGACCTGTATACAGCTGCACAAACAACACCCCTGAACATAAGATCTTCCTTGCGTGGATAGCGATACCTTGGTGGAGATACCAATGAGAACATCGAGCAAATCATTTATGGCTGTACGATGCTTTCCTCGCAAGAATACACACGCAAACATAATTATGTTGCTGGGATCATTCAACAACAAATTGCCCTGAACACTGCCTTACAAGAGGGATTTAAGCCTTACTACAAGTATAGCCCAGTTAATGTACCTGAGAACGAACACCATCTCCTTTACTGCAACAGGACTATTCTTACTGGCCACCTAGTCAGAACCAATCGTCCATATGTCCTCTGTTTAGATAAACGTGCTCAACATGTGAGAATAATAGACATCAGCGTCCCCCTAAACGATAAAATTAGCCTCCGATATACTGAGAAGATCCAGAAATATTCGGAGCTGAAGCAGGATATCCTGACGAAGTGGAGAGTAAAGAAGGTCACCATCCTTCCCATCGTAATCTCCTCCAATGGGAACTAGAAGATCGGTTCCGAAAAAAAGGAACGAGAAAAACTTCGTATAAACACCTAGTTCCAGGCGGTGTAGGTTAGTTGCTGAACACATTGACATTTTGCTCAGATATTTGGAGTCAACAAGGAAAAAAATCGATCGAGCCCTTTTTTTGAAAATTCAAATTTTGATTTTTTTTTTAATTTGAAATTTTAGTCATAGTAACGTGACTATATGTAAAATATATAGTAAACAAATTTTCATGAACTTTTGTTTTTTGTGTGTCGATTTTTTTTCTTCTTGGCTCAAAATATTCCGGCAACATCAGATAATTGAATTCTGCCTAGAGTTTTTGTTAAGTAACAATTTTTAATAAGCTTACGGACAAAAACCCCTATTTGGGCTACAGAAACCTCTATAGAAGACCCAGTTTTCGTTTGATACAAAAGTTTATAGCAACATTTTTAATACATATTTTATGTATCACAGTGTACACATAATTAGAATTTTTTATTAGCCAAAGAAGATCTCAAAAAATCAGCACTCGAATTTTCAAAAAAAGGGCTCTATCAGTTTTTTTTCTTTTCTCACCTAAAATATTTGGGCAACATGAGATAATTAAATCCTGCAAGGAACTGGCGATGAGTCAGAAGTTTAAGTTGAAATTTGTTGATGCTCGCCGTGTCTGAGCAGTTCGACTTCTCCACCGTCATTGTTAAGTTTATGGTGTGCTGAGAGCTTTGGCTGATTAAAATCGAAGGCTAAAACCGACGATGGATCAAAGGACCAAAAGACGCTTGCGTCCACTGAAAAAGAAGATTGGATAAGCAAGACAGAATCCTTCCCGTGTTCAGTGTGCGATTGACTACATAACATATGGTTGGCCGTTCACGAAAATGGTCTGAAAGTTCGCCCACAAAGTAAACAGTTTCCCGCTGATCTATCGCGCCTCTTTAGCGATCTCCCTGTCTCTACCAAAAATCCACCCAAGCTCGACGAGGTAGAGGCTTTTTGGAAAGAGGTTTACCAGATCTCAACACTAGAATTGAAGAAAAACACTAGGAATATAATGTGCTTCAAGGAGCTTTGCGACAACCTCATAACATCTCGGTCGAATATCCATCAATCACTCCCGAAGAGGTGAAAAAAGCACTTAGAGGCACGAAGAACATTTCCACTGCAGGAGTAGATAACATCAAGAACTTCTGGTGAATGAAGTTCACTTCTTCACATCAACAAGAGTTCATCTACACATAGTGAGATGCATAGAGAGATTGATGCACCTTTGGGGAACTAGATTCACTATCTCATCTGGAAATTATCGTGTGACAATAAATAGCGTCTTTCAGGGGATTTTTAAAAAGGTACGGACGTGGCCGAAGGGCCACGTAATGATCAACGCATTTCTTAACCTGGCGTCTTTGAAGGCGTCATCATAAGCCCTCCACTCTTTTGCATCACACTTTTTTCACTATCTCTCGCACTACGTAGTTCTCCCGGGTACCTCTGCGGCGACCAAAATCATCGCGAGCATAAGGTCACTCATATATTTTATATGGATGACCTGAAGATCTATGCTTCTAGTCAAAGCCAACTTCAGAGTGCTTAAAATATCATCGATGTTTACACAAGTGAGACTGATATGGACTTCAGACTGGATAAGTGTGCCGAAAATAATCTGAAGCGAGGATAAATTAATAAGGTTCCCGGGAACCCTGAGCTTGTGGATATGCGTGTTATTAGACTTCTTAACACTAGAGAGACCTATCCATACCTAGGCGTGCCAGATATAGGCGTCTTCTTCGACAGTTTTGATGTTCCACTCTGTCGGAGTTGAACAAGGTATCTGCGACTAACATTCTTGCCGTCCTGTTTTTACTCTAATTGTTTGAGGTAGTTCCATGAGCGAAGCATGAGCTTACGGCCCTCGATATTGCCATGCGTAAGATCATACGTATGCAAAAGAGCTTGCATACCAATTCGTCTGTTCTGCGATTATACAAACCACGCCGTTAAGGCGAGCGCGGACTTCTAAATCTACAATGTCCTCATAACTGAATTATTCTAGGTACAGCTTACGTCATTGTAAATGTAAGAGATCTTCTCATTAAAATGGTCAGAAAACACGAATGAGGAAAGTGCATTACTCCATCTAGATGCCTCAACTATAAAATCCCAAGTAAAGAAAGCACAGGTTGATGAATTCCGCCAACAGCTCCTCGACAAAAAAAGACACGGAAACTTTTACAGGAATGTAGAAAATCAGCCCTTGTCGAAGGAGTTAACTTTGGCTTTCCACAGATCTTCAGGACTTGATTCAGGCAGAGAGTGTTTCCTTTTTCTGTGCCAGGACGGTGTCATTTTCATCTTAGTATACCGTCACTACATTTTACGTCAAGAAGTTTCCAGCGATAGGTGCAGAGCGTGTAATGCATACGCTGAGTACCTATACTATCTATACTACCTATACTATATATACTATATATATATATATATATATATATATACACTATCCAGGTGTCCCACTCACGAGGGTACGACGTAACTCTACAGGTTGTGACGCGATGAATCCGGACCTTTTCGTCACATTTACATTTCCCGCCGGCACCGGTGGACTCGGTCCACGCGAAACCTAATCACATTTTTCATATACGCATTTGTTTTGTTTCTTTTGTTTCTAAGCAACACTAATTGTAAACCTGGCGCCATCTTTGATGGGGTCGTCTGTGGCTGAGATGCAAGGCAAGCACGAAAGAGATGGAAGAATCTTTGACGTCACACTGGGCCTACACTGTTATTGGCCTAGTAACTTCGGATTCCGTCAATCACGCCAATCAACGGGCCTCATTTAGAGATTTCTACTCCACGGTCTGCTAGGGTGTTTGTGAACCAGAACCTCCTATGTACGCGTGAATCAGAGCGATTTTGTATGGCGTCGAGCTAAGCTAAAAAATCTCGCCTTTTAAAAACATTATTGCTTACTATTATTCATGCATACTTAAGGTCACTAACCGTAGCAGATTTACATTTAACGATGTTCATGTAGCGTTCCAAAACGAACCTAGAAGTTCGCACGCCGCCCATTGGCTTATTGTATAGATGGCGCGCCCTTTGAGCGCTTTGATGGGTCGCGGAATCCGTGCGAGCCTGGAGTTCACTTTTGATCTAGAAGCAACTGCGACAACGAACCATTCTCCATCTGTGCGTCTTGTGTGACTGGTCGTTTTGAAGTTGAAAAAGAAAGTCGTTGGATGAAATTGAAAATTTTAATTGGACGCCATTTAAAGTTTTCCGCGTAAAAATTAACAATCCACAAGGATGGCGTCGAAGGTACCCGTTTATTTTATTCGAGCAAGCCAGATTAAGGTTGAAATCCTATCGTTATTGTATTATCTGCTGTTTTAGTGGGAAAACCTTAACCTGGCCTCGCTTCCTTCTCTTATTCGAAATTATGATTCTCGTTTGATTCGACTCATGTTTCCGCGCAGTGCTCGAGTGGCCTGATTCTTCCGTCAGTAGTTTATTGGTTTCTTCGGGATTTAAATAAGTGAGAATATCGTTGATTGTTAGACTTTTTAAATTCTTGCGTTCGTCGTGGCCACTGGCTTTGTACGTTAAAATGGCGGCCAGGGCCACGTGTTAAAATAGAATCGATAAATGATGCTTTCATGATTTGCGCGTCCGCGTCGCAGTTTTTCTATTTACTTTATGAATGTAAAAAATTGTAAAGATTTCCACTTTTGTGTCATTAAAGTAAGGCTTCATTTTTATCAAAACTAATGGTCTCACCTCTTTCTTTCGGGCTTGTTAGTTTTCTTATGTTTCCTCCTTTCCCCCACCCCAAGTTCCTGCCGCATTTAACCGATAGCTAGCCGGCTCAAAAGTAAACGAAAAATTAAAAGGGCAAATAAACCGTATGCCTGGGGGCCACCAAGAGGCCACGATTGAAGATAATCGTAATTTCTGTGGCTGGCGCAAACATAAAATAAACGCTTGGTCGCGTCCAGACCATGTGGCGATCAGAGACCAAATCGCCCACAATTGGCACCCTGTGCGTGGGGCTCCGAGCGTTGTAAAATACAGGCAAAATACGATCCCAACATTTGGACAACAAGTTCGAAGAAAGTCCGCAAATCTCCCGGAAAAACAGAACACTCGAGAGTCACGTTTTTGGAGCGTTAGTGGAAAGTTTCTTCTCAGGGATAATGAGTTACGAAGGAAATTTTCTGAAGGTTCCCGATCCAAGTTTTTTTGATCCTGTGAATTGAACGGCAGCTTTGAGCGCTCTGACCCTGATTGAGGCATTGATTGATAAAATATTGAAATGTGCATTTAATAATCTCGTTTTGTTTAATGTGTAGCCATATTTCAAATAGAATTATATTCTATTTATTTATAAACAATGACAAATTAAAAGTTTTTTTTTTGTAAAAATTCCTTTTTTAAATCGCCTGCATTATCTATACCCCCCCCCCACACACACACACACACACGCACACACACAAAAATAAATGTCAGTTTTGCATCATACCCACCTCAGCGTGGGACGAGAGGTCCAATAGACACGATGGGAGCGGAACAAGGACAGAGATGTACGTAAGCGTACATGGTGTCTTCTCTCTCTCTCTCGCTCTCTCTACAGCACCGAGCACTGTTCTCACTCATACCCGAGCCAACCTGGCTTGACGTACAGCGCGCGCGGTGGACTTTCTTCATAGCAACAACACTAATAATAATCTTGGGGTGGTATTAAATGGATAATCAGTTTATGTAACGAAAGATTGTTAGGTAAAACGAACCTCTTATTTCTCATTAGGAACAACAACCACCGGAATTATTTTAAGACTTGAATTAAGAATACAAGAATTTCAAGAGATTTAACGAAATTTCACAGGCTTTCCGAATTCTGCAGGGGATTTTAAAGACCTCCAATGGCTTGAAGGAATTAAAAGGTTAATTTTGGATTTCACTGGGGTTATACAGATTTCCTTAGATTTGGAAGATTTACAAGGCATGGAAAGATTTAAGTGAAATTTGAAAGAAAGTTCTAGGATTTCATTCAGAAACACTCTGAAATTTAATTGATTTTTCAGAGATTTGAATCGACCCTTAAGGCTCCACTGGGTGTAATAGCACGTAAAGAATTTTCATCAGATTTAACGGATTTGATCGAATACCAGTCAATTTTAAGAGATTTGAGAGATTTCTAGGAATTTGAACGATTTATTCAGAGAATTTTGAAGAATAATTCGAACCAATTCGCGTATGGAAGGGCTGGGTTAACGCAACCTTTAGACGCAAGGAATTTAAAATAATTGCCGATTTAACATTATTATTAAAAATAGCGTTAACCAGGATCAAAATAAAACAAATTTCCGTATTTCAGTTTAAGACTTCATGAAACAATTGTAGGTATGCAAGAATAATTTACAGAGATACCGGCAGAGTAGCGATTTCTCCCTAAGTTTTGTACGGTTTAAAAAGTACATAGATTCGAGTGCGCTATTTGGGGTAAAAATACCGTACAAAATCTCGTTCTTGGATTCAATTTCGGGGGTGAAAACCTTTACAGGACTAAAGCACCTAATATCCAAGTTGGATAATCGCGAACTGATAGAAGCCCTGCAACTCATGTCCCTTGACACATCCGGCGGTAGGAGGGAGAGAAGCTCCAGATTGCGTAAGGGTATAAAAGTAATGAAGGGAATGTCGAGTCTAACCAATAACCCCCATCTCCACTTGTGTCAAGCAACAATGGCTACCGACACACTAGTAACAACAAATAAAATCACAACCACCGCCAATATGTCGATTTTTACCGAGCGTAGCGAGTTTAACCCGGTTGTAAGAACGATTCAATCATTACAAACCTTGTCAACCCCGCGACTACGTCCGTCAGCTTTTTCCACCCGTTTACCCCCCACTAACGTTGGTTTGTCGTTTCAGTATTCGAATTTTCACGGATTGCTAGACCCTTTCAGGCTTTCGGGTCGACCTGTGCCACCGGAAGGGGCTGAGGGCGACATGACTGGGGCGGGCTTTCTACTTCCAAATCCAGAGGAAACAATCAACGATTATCTGACGAATTTTCAGGGCCTTATCAACATTCTGGAAGATGAGGTACCTACAGTGGAACAACTAGACTGGAACAACAGAGGGCTAAGACCCCGCTACCACCAAGTGATTCGTCGATCCTGTTTCCGCTCCTTCAATAAATTGTCAAGGTTAGGTAGAAGCTGGGAGAAACAGAGGTATGTCTACATGAACGAATACAAACCTTCACCCGCTCCAGAAAGCTCCTTTCTCCAGGAGTTTGCTTACCGAGCGAAGTCTACTCCAAAGGAACCACGAAAGGCCAACTGATCGGCGGTTTTCGAAGAAGAAAACCCTACCGCGGCAATATCAGAACGCGATAAAATCGCCAAAGGTAACAACAAGAATTTTAAAGGCCTCGAGGAATCCCAGCGATGAAAAGAAAAAGGAGATCCCTATTTCCGAGTCCAGTACCGAGTTAAACCAAGCGGAAATTAAGCAAGAGGTTACTTGCTACCAAAGTGCGATAGATAATTCAATAGATTCGTTAGATTTGAATGATTTTTGTTTTCCGAAGAATAAATTTAGCACCGCGGTAGTATACCCGATGGGTGACAAGGCTAATCCCGAAGGGGCGGTCCAACCGATCTCCCTACAGGCCGTTGCCGATATGGATACTTATAGAGGGGTCAGAATGCCCACGGACGGAGACTGTTGTCCCATCGATAGGGTAAGCCGATTCCGATGCGGACCCAAGCCAGCCCGTGGTAATAACCGTTCAGGCTCTTGTGCATGGGGAGGATATTCTGATCACGGTCCCGGCCGTAGCTGTAACATATTTTAAAGATAGGTCTCTTTCTAACGAAAATGATTTGGAAGCAATAGGAACGTTAGAAGAGGAAACCCTGTCTGAACAGGAACTAATCAGTGGAATAATCCATACCGAGGAAGTACATGTCAAGGTGCACCTCACGGTAATCATCAATTCGATTCCAGTGGAAGCGTTATTTGACCCCGGATCTACTAGGACATTCATCAGGAAGGACAGTTCGGAATGAGTTTTGAACTCATAGGGGTTAGAGGTAGATCGTTCTCGCAAATCAATAATGATAATGCCTAATGGTTCTCGAGATCACGTCGAAGGCAAGGTAACCTTGCCGCTAATCTAGACACCAAGATAATTTTGGGCTTGGACTCGCAAGAAAAATTTGATTTAGTTTTTTTCGCGAAATCAAAGAAAATTTGGATGGGCAATGAAGAAAGCCAACAAAATCCACTTACCACGTGGCTAGTGAAGGATGACGGATGCTGCGGAATTCTGGACGTAGGGACAACGAAAGGGAGCTGTTTAAAAGCTTTTTGGATAGAAGACGTCCTTCAATGAATAAGAACGGAGGTCAACTCCGTGCCAATCGTCTCGCGAAACATAACATAGATGTCCAGGGTCACCCACCAATTAAAGAGCGTTACCACATTGTCTCGCCAAAGGTTAAAGAAGCAGTGTACGCCGAGCTGGATAGGCTACTATCAGAGGGCATCGTGAAGAGCTCCCGAAGCGAATGGTCTGCCCCGGTCGTTATGGCACGGAAACCAAACGGTGATTACAGGATGTGTTTGGATTTCCATAAGATGAACGCTACATCGAAAAAGAACGCATATCCGTTACCGAACATGGTAGACATCCTTAGCCAGTTCCGTTCCGCTAAGTATATTTCGAAAATATATCTCAGCGCCGCTTTCAACCAAATTCCGCTGAAGGAATCCAGTCAAGAATACCCGGCCTTCACTGTACCGGGTCGGGGACTTTTCCAATATGTCAGGATGTCTTTTGGCTTGACATGAGCTCCCGCTACATTTCAGAGATTTATAGATAGCGTAATCACTCCTAAAATGAGGCCTAACGTGTTCTGCTATGTTGACGACATTTTGGTGGTCACCGAGACCTTCAACGAGCACCTTGAGTGGCTGGACAAGGTCTTGGATGCGGTCGAAGAGGCCAGACACATAATAAATTCCGAGAAAAGTGAGTTTTGCTGTTCCAAGATGAAATAGTTAGGCTTCTTAGTAAACAAGGAAGAGCTAGAACCAGATACCGAAAAAATTGTGCCAATTGTATCCTACCCTCCCCCAATAAATTTCAAGCAACTGCGAAGATTCATAGGCCTGATCTCTTGGCACCGCAGGTTTATCCCAGAATTCGCCAGGACAGCAGAGCCCCTCACAAGACTTTTTCGCAAAAATGTTAGCTGGCATTGGAACGCGGAACAACAAGACGCATTCGAATGGCTGAAGAAAGCCTTAACTACCGCGCCAGTCCTGGCCTACCCCTCATTCGGAGACGTCGAAACAGCACCTTTTTAGCTCCAAACGGACGCGAGCGCCACTGGTTTGGGAGTGGTCCTGACACAGAACCAAGAGGGACAAGAGATAGTCATAGCCTACGCAAGCAGAACATTCACTGCAGCCGAGTGAAATTACAGGGTTACCGAGAGGGATTGTTTGGCGGTAGTTTGGGGAATCCGCAAGTTCAGCGAGTTCCTAGAGGGGTTCCATTTTAAGTTAATAACTGACCACAGTAGCCTTAAGGGGTAACACCACTCTAGGATTCTCAAAAAATCGATTTTTTTTTAGTTTAAAATGTAATTTAGGTGCCTAAAAAGAAAAAATCGATTTTTTTAGTTCAAAATGTACTTTAGGTGCCTAAAAACAATGTGCACTTGGTCCCATTGCAAAAAAAAAAATAACAGGTCGAAATTTTGATTTCACTGAAGCGCCTCGAAGCGTGTACTGAGCGCTCCAGCGGCACACTCGGATCCAACGCTTTTATATTTATTTTACCTGTCGAAATGGTAAGTGTGAAGTTATTAGGGTTCCTCAGGTGTCAACTACGGTGCGCTGATTTCTATTACAAATAGTATAGGTGTGTCTGTGAATCAGTGAACCGTTTTTCAGTGAGCCGTTTTTTGATTGGACGTAAACTTTTAATTTTATGAACAATTTTCAGCCTTTTTTTTGCGAAAAATCGATTTTTTTCAAAGTCGCGCCATTTTTACAAAATTTGATTTAAACAAAAACCCCTACGTAGTACCTTAGCCAATGGTATATAGATTAGGAAATTTCCTGGTTCTTCGTTTCAGGTCTCATACTTTTCAAGTAATCCGTCCGCCCGTGGAGACGTTTTAAAAAAAGGCACAAAGCTAGTCTTATTTTTTGCCTCTAGAGTAATGTTACCCCTTAAGTGGTTGCATAATTTAAAGGGCCCTAGCGGACGCCTGGCTCGATGGTCTCTGAGGTCCTTGGAGTACGACTTTGATATTTTACACGGGAAAGAGGTATTACACCAGGTACAGGATGCGCTTTCCAGGGTTATCGAGGAACAATATATCCCCACGGCATCAGTAGAAGATACCACTGAACCAGAAATAACAGAAAGTATCGATTCCTGGTACCAAAGGCAAGTGAAGGCAGTTAGGTCGAAGCCATGGATTTTTTCTGACTGGAAGATAGAAATAGGTAGATTATACATACATAAACCAAACCCAAACACAGAAGACCTATTACCGGACCTGGAAGCTTGGGAGATAGTGGCTCCGGAGGGACTCAGGACAAGAGTTCTGGCAGAGGCCCACAATGAGGCACAGTCAGGTCATTTGGGAGCAGACAAAACGTACCAAAGGGTGGCCCAAAAATATTACTGGCCCGTGGTCTATGGCGATTTAGTAGAATACGTGCGGCACTGCGATTCCTGCCACAGGTGCAAGGTCGAATAGTCCCGCCCGGCTGGTTTGATGGGGCAACGTATAGTACAGCAACCATGGCCGGTGGTTGCCTCGGATATAATGAGCCCCTTCCCACCCAGTAAGTCGGGTTACCGCTACGCCTTAGTGTTTCATGACCTATTCACCAAGTGGATCAAATTCGTTTATGTACGCGCCGCGAATGGCCCAACCATCAGAAAGAGTTTTGAGGATCTGATCATATCGCGCTGGGGAACTCCTGAAGTCCTCCATACTGACAACGGTACCGAGTTCTGC
Source organism: Andricus curvator (assembly GCA_932195095.1). Lineage (NCBI taxonomy): Eukaryota > Metazoa > Arthropoda > Insecta > Hymenoptera > Cynipidae > Andricus > Andricus curvator. Next base: position 75,072 of record CAKNYM010052345.1, on the reverse strand, counting down.
AACCGGCTGATGGAACAAATCTGGAGAGACATCAGAATTATAGACACCACGAATCCAGTCTATCATGCCCAGGCAAATCCCACCGAGCGGGTGAACAGAATCCTCAAAACCATGGTGGTAACGTTTCTGAATAAAAATCATAGAGAGTGGGATCGACATCTTCAAGAATTACGCTTCGCCTTCAATACGGCTGTACAAGGCTCCCTGAAGGTTTCCCCGGCCTTTCTTAATTTTAGTAGAAACCCTACACCGTACCGGTGAGGAGAGACCTTGAGAGGGTTACCCCGAAGATCCCGCCTGATACCGCAGGATGGTTAGAGCGAGTGAGGAGATTGGACCACTTGAGGGATTCTATTACTCGTAATTTTGATAGAGCTTACGAGTCACAAGCCGCATATTGCAACAAGAAACATCGTGATGGATCCTTCCGAGTCGGAGACGTAGTCCTGAGGAGTCAGCAGATTCTTCCGAAAAAGGTTAACAACATTGCAGAGGAACTTTCCGAAAAGTTTTAGGGTCCCTACAAAATCTATAAGAAATTGTCACCTGTAGTATGCCGCCTAACCACGCGCAGTGGAAAATTCGTAGGGAAGGAACATATCCGCCACCTAAAACATTATTTCGAGGAGACGGGAGAGGGAAATACCGAGATTTGAAACGCACTATAGATTTTTTTTTAAGGCGGGGGGAATGGGAAACGCTGCTAATGTTCCGTCAGTGAATTTCTAGTGTTTTATTTTGTTTTACAGTTGGCGGGCAAAAAGCCAGCAAAGAAACAACCGAAGGAGATAAACTGGACGAGAAGGTCAGATTACGTCGAGCCGGCCCCAAAAATTCCGCCTTCATCCAACAAAGAAATGTTGGACGAAGTCTGATGGCAGTGCATCCTGGGAGAAGACAGATTATCAAGGCAAGGATGGCTAAAAATGCGAGCCCCAAAGCCAAGAACTTACCGCGGACCTATTGCAGCAGAATTCTTCGCATGCCATCAACTCGGGCATAAAGCAGAACAGTGTCTCCAGAGGGAGCTCATGGGCCCTTTTTGTTACGGCTGCGGGGAACTCTGACATTGTCATCAGACAAGGACAGGACTGGTGGTCCGCTCGTTCATCCCATGACTAAACGTGACCACCACTGTTTTAGTACCAAGATGAATTCGTATCTAAAAATTCATACAGTACTAATAATAAAATTTAAAATTACTTAACCTATAAACGTGTTAGCTAATCTCTCCCCTGACACTAATAAGATAATTAATATGTTGGAAACGCCATATGCCGAAGACGCTGAGCCCCGGACGTCGATGCCGACCCGGAACTCGGTAGGTCGAAAGGTAAAGTCACACGCTAATAGGGTCTATTAATAATCATTTCTTCTAGTTAATTTACCAAATTATATCCATGAATTATTATTGATGAACAAAATTTTTAACTTTGGCGAAAACTTACTTGCATTGACACTCTTAAAAGATGAAAGAATTATTGAGATAGATTCGAAATTACTTTTTATAGATTTTTATTTCGATTCCCAAGGAATCAAAACCGAAACCGAAAATTTCCGCTGAATATGGTTACAATAATTAATAAGCAGACGCAGAAAATTGTCCAGGCATGCTCCCGAAGGAATAACCCCTAAGCATAGGCGTAACAACCATGAAAAAAGCTGAATGGCACCTGGGTGTCTCAAACGGTGACTCTGGGATACCGGGCGACCTCTCAGAGTATGCAGCCTTATCCTCAGCTCTACAAAGATGGACGAACCCTTTTCCCTAGCTGCTCGTGGGAACAACAATGACAACACCAAACATAGTTGTAGTAAGTGCGGTTAAAAGCAATCGACAATGGGTCGGAGAACAATGCCGACTACCCTAGAGTTGGGGGAGCCAATCAAGACGGAGTAAATGCGATTGAACGGCAGAATCTCATTACTACGAAACCGTGCCGAGGAACTCCGGAAAAGAGGTTATCTAATGCTTCAGGACCCGGAGAAACATCAAAATTCAGGTTTCTCTCAAGCCCAAAGATCTGGCTGAACTGGAGGACAAGCTTCGTGGAAATTTTTCCGAAGAATCCGACCTCTGGACTTTCAATTGTAGTGTGTATAATGCAGCGAGAGCTTTGGCAGATGCTAACCGTAAAACAAAACCAGCGGTTGATCATAAGGCCAAAGGACGAATGCATGAACTCGGCACCAAAATAGGCTGAACAAGGCAGTACGCGTCCCGCATTCAGCGTGTGATTGACTACATAACATCGGGCAGGACTCTCACTGCCCAGGTTCGACAGTTCACGCGCGAACTGCGGATCCGTCATCACACAATCAACAAGTCAAAGCTACTGACCATCAGGCAGCATATTGTTGACAGAATACGAGTACTATCTAGCGCTAAGTCTAGAGCAGAGAGAAGTGGGTCAGAGAAAATCAATCATTTTTGTCTGACCCATCTCGACTCTTCCAAGGCCCTGCCGTTACTGTCGTCCACCCGCCCACACCAGCGGAGGTCGAGGCATTTTGGAGAGAAGTCTACGAAGTCCCGCCTCCACTAAAAGAAAACTCAAAGAACATAAATAGCTTCAAGGAGCTGTGCAGTTACCTCATAAAACCTGAGGAGGAATACCCACCTATCACTACCGAGGAGGTGAGAAACGTATTAAGCATAGAGAGATTAATGCCGCTTTGGAAAACCAGATATGCTATCTCATCTGGAAAACATCGTGTGGTCACCAACAGTGTCACCTTTCAGAGAGGTGTGTTTCAGGGCGACACCATAAGCCCTCTCCTCTTTCGCCTCACATTATTGCTCTACACATTGTCAAAGTGTACACTCAAGAGATTGGAATGGAGTGCGGTTTAGAGAAATGCGCCAAGGTTTTTTGAAAAAAGGAAAACTTAATGGCATCCCCGAAGACCCTGAGCTCGTTGACAGAAGCGCTATACGACACCTTGGCGCTGGAGAGACCTATACATACATGGGCGTGCCACAGAGCCGCATTCAGGACGTGACATCTATAAGGGATACTCTCCGATGCAGATACAAGCGTATCATCCGACGGATATGGTCTTCCGAACTGTCGGCGAGGAACAAAGTATCTGCGACGAACATTCTTGCCGTCCCAGTAGTACACTATTCATTTGGAGTGGTTCCATGGACGAAGAACAAGCTCCCATCCCTCGATATTGGGTCCCGAAAGGTTATGCACATGAACAAAAGCATGCACCTTAAGTCTTCTGTTCCGCAACTTTACATCTCACGCCGTCAAGGTGGTCACGGAATACTGAATCTTAAATTTCTTCATAACAGGATTATTCTGGGTTCAGCAGATATAGTCGAAAATGGACAAGACCCTTTTCATAAAATAGTCAGGAAACACGAAGAAGTGGGCAAAGGGGCGTTTCTGTACAAAGCAGCAGACGAGGATGCTGAAACACCCGGCCTTGTCTTCAATATCAGGGGTGAGCAAAACGCATCAAATCTTATCCAACTTGAGTACTCACTTCTAAAGGCTCGGATTAAGAAAACACAAGAGAAAAACTTCCGCGAAGAGCTCCTCGACAAGAGGATGCACGGCATCTTCCACAGAAATGTCGAAGATCAGTAGATTGCGTCTTAAATCACCCGGATTGAAGGCGGACACTGAGGGTTTCATTTTGGCATGTCACACGGTGTCATTTCCACGCTAGCATACCGTAGCCACATTTTGAGCCAAGACATTTCCGATGATAGCTGCAGAGCGTGTCATGCACACGCTGAGCATCGAGGACACATACTATCTATTTGTCCAACTCATGCGGGAACGACCTACATCCAAAGTCACAATGCGGCACTAAAAGTGCTTTATCACCATCTCTGTCACTCTTACGGCATTAGCCCAAATACCGCTCCGCTAAACGCTCCTAGGGAAATAGAATCAATTGTCGAAAATGAGAGGAGCCGCATATACTGGAACTTCATATTCTCGACAATTGTTCCTGTTGCGCACTCGAGGCCTGACATAGTTCTCCTTGACTTCGAGAAACGAACCATGTTCGTTATAGAATTTTCGGCACCAGCTGAAAAAAACGTCATAGCCCTGCGCGTCAACAAAATGCTGAGACAGTTGCGGGGAAAATGCAGAGTGCGGTCGTTCTTGGGTCACTCCGTGTCCTTAGGGTACACGATACTTTTGCCGGATCATCATATTGAGTCCGCCACAGACCCATGATCTTCATGATTGTATTAAGTTTATTCAACATTTCTTGCCAGGCCTCGATTGATTCTGCCATAATAATCTTGTCATCTGCGAAAGCTAACCCACGTATCTTCACTGTTTCCAGATCTACACCTTCTTCGTCGAAGAGGGCCATTCTTAGATACTTATCCATAAATATGATAAATAGCCATGATGACATAACGCATCCTTGTTTCACGCCTTGCATGATATCGAACCAGTCACTCAGTTTCTCATTTACTCTTACACTTGCTTTACTACCTGTATATATTGATTTTATTGCTTGTAGGAGCCATCCATTGACTGCGTACTCTTTAAGGACTTCCCAAAGTTTATTTCTATTTACCTTGTCAAATGCTTTTTCTAGGTCAACAAATGCACAGAAAACTTTCTTTCCTACTCTTAAGCTTTTTTCTGTGATCTGTCTTAAACTAAATATCTGATCTGTACATGATCTTCCTGGCTAAAATCCAGTTTGGACTTCCCATATCTTTTCTTCTGTAATATATGATTTAAAAAAAAGGTTTACAACCACCGCAGGGTTCCACTGAGAGCAACTGCCATCTAAAAAATGACACCGGCTCCCAGTAGAACTGCGGTAAATCACACTTATGGCCACATCTCACAACCGTGAGATGGGTGGTCACAGGGCACCGTGAAATGACAACGACAGGCCGGCGAAACCCTCGTGTGGCTTGAGGACACGAAGCGAACCAAGGATTAAAGCTTTCTGCATCCATCTCGCAAGTGCCCTGGCATATTTTTGGCACGCGAATATGGCTTTAAGGTTACGAACCAATGATATTTTCGCACCTGCGAGAGCACCTATCACAAGGACAATTACTTGTACCGAATCTTTCGGCAATTATAACACATGCAATTCAAGGTATAAAAAATTGAGAGACACATATTTTTAAAGCTTAAGATCTCTTCTTTCTGATGGTGGGCATGAAAATGTGATAAAATGTTCTTAATTATGGAAACATATTGGTTAAACAAAAAAAAACACGATTTTTTCTAATTTTTACATTCTCATCATAATGAGAAAGTATTGGTTTTATGTGAAAAATGACTTTCGCGGATTCCATCAAATGTCGACGTTTTGAGGCCCCCTGAGTCAGAAAAAATGGTTTTTACGTCGGTGTCTGTCTGTCGTTGTCGTTGTCGTCGTCGTCGTCGTCGTCGTCGTCGTCGTCGTCTGTATATCGGATAACTTTTGAAAGACTAATCGGATTAGATTGTGCTTTGGCACACAGTTTCAGGGGGCAAAAAGAGGAATCGAGTTCGTTATCCAGCCATTTTGGATGAAAATTCAAAAAGTTAGAGCATTTTCAAAAATTTTTAGACCACTTTTTTCCAAATTTCAAAATTATATGTGCGGGCGCTTATAGTACTCGAAAATCTAAACAATTTATCCTTACGACTTTTTTTGATGAAAAGAAAATTGTCCGAGTTACAGCATTTTCAAAATCCCCCCAAAAAAGCGAAAAGTAACATTTTCGGCCAAACAACGCACGATATGAAAAAAAGTCAAGATAGGAAAAGTGTTTCTTTTCGCACGTCCTACAAGATTATCATAACGACTTTTTGAAGTTTCTTGAAAAATCGAAAATTCATATTTTTATTGCACAAGAAATAATGAAAAACAAAAAAAAATCAATTTCACGGTCAAACTATGCAAGATACGACAAATCATGACTGGACTAAAATTGTGCATTCAAAAAAGATCTACACATTTCTCATGGGTCACTTTTTGATAGGATGTGTAGTTTTTGTTTTATTCGTAAAAAATAACATTAACAGTGAAAAAATCGGCCCGATAAGCGGGCACGTTCTCATCAAAACTTTGCTTATTTACTTTATTTTTCATCTCGGGTGTGTTTTTTCACAATATTTCATTGTTTTTATGTTCTCAATACTATTTCTAACGATTGAAACAATAAAATATAATAATAATTCAAACAATTTATTCTGACTGGAAATCTAACTTTTATTACATTCTCATCATAATGAGAAAGTATTGGTTTTATGTGAAAAATGACTTTCGCCGATTCCATCAAATGTCGACGTTTTGAGGCCCCCTGAGTCAGAAAAAATGGTTTTTACGTCGGTGTCTGTCTGTCTGTCGTTGTCGTTGTCGTCATCGTCGTCGTCGTCGTCGTCGTCGTCGTCGTCGTCGTCGTCTGTATATCGGATAACTTTTGAAAGACTAATCGGATTAGATTGTGCTCTGGCACACAGTTTCAGGGGGCAAAAAGAGAAATCGAGTTCGTTAACCAGCCATTTTGTATGAAAATTCAAAAAGTTAGAGCATTTTCAAAAATTTGTAGACCACTTTTTTCCAAATTTCAAAATTATATGTGCGGACGCTTATAGTACTCGAAAATCTAAACAATTTATCTTTACGACTTTTTTTGATGAAAAGAAAATTGTCCGAGTTAAAGCATTTTCAAAATCCCCCCAAAAAAGCGAAAAGTAACATTTTCGGCCAAACAACGCACGATACGAAAAAAAGTCAAGATAGGAAAAGTGTTTATTTTCGCACGTCCTACAAGATTATCATAACGACTTTTTGAATTTTCTTGAAAAATCGAAAATTCATATTTTTATTGCACAAGAAATAATGAAAAATCAAAAAAATCAATTTCACGGTCAAACTATGCAAGATACGACAAATCATGACTGGACTAAAATTGTGCATTCAAAAAAGATCTACATATTTCTCATGGGTCACTTTTTGATAGGATTTGTAGTTTTGGTTTTATTCGTAAAAAATGATATTAACAGTGAAAAAATCGGCCCGATAAGCGGGCACATTCTCATCAAAACTTTGCTTATTTACTTTATTTTTCATCTTGGTTGTGTTTTTTCACAATATTTCATTGTTTTTATGTTCTCAATACTATTTCTAACGATTGAAACAATAAAATATAATAATAATTCAAACAATTTATTCTGACTGAAAATCTGACTTTTATTTCAGAATGCGTTTTGATCTTTGTTTACTAAAATAATTTCTGTGAAAAAATTCGACTATTACATTTATATTTCAAGAACTATGTTCCAAATAGACGAAATGAATATATATATATATATATATATATATATATATATTTAAACAAAAAAAAAAGAGTTATTGGTTCCTCGTTTAGAGGTGGGCCGAGAATGCGCAGATGGAAACATATGAACTCCTATCTAATACAACGCTGCTGAAGGCTGGTGACCTTCTCAGTATAAAACATCAACCAATTGCGACTCTCTCGGTTTCCATTCCTTGTCCTCGCCCCCCCCTCCCCCCGTAACAGAAGTTTTGGTGGGACTGACGTAAGAACTGGACTCTCCACTATACGACGAATCACTACTTAACTTGGGCATGATTTCGACTCGCACAACAAATTTCGCGCATAAAGGTGGTAGTTGGGTGTACAATCTAAACATGAATAATACAAACAATAAAGTAGCCTCGGAATGGACTGAAACTTTGATTGAGGTTTTGAAATAGGGTTAGGAGTAGATAGGGAATCACATGGTAGTCAAGGGGTCGGTTTGATTATGAATGAAAAAGCAAGATATATGTTCCAAAAACGACTTAAATACTTTTTTTCTCCCCTTTTCAGATAGTTGGAAAAAAATCTTTCTGATTGTAGGATTTATTATAAAGATACGGAAATATACGCTGAAGTAAAGGAATTACCTTCTTCATTTTAAATCAAATACAACTTTAGTCATTTTTATCTGAAGAACATTGAACATAACATATGGTCGTTGCGAAGCGCGACGACCAAATTGCGCTCAGCAAGCGCGCTCAAACTTTTGGGTTTCTATTATACGATGAACAGAAACGAGCGTGAAGCGCGAGGTTCACATGATGATCATACCAAATATCGAGCGCGAAGCGCGAGTGTCGTGATGAGAATGTGTTCCTTAAGGTCGATAGAACCTTAAGTAAATTAGTTCTTATTTTTATGTAAAACTGACATAATTAAACCAAAAGCAGGTCATAACGATGAAGCTTCCTAAGAGAGTATTAGCCTGCGAAGTGCGCAATAGCGAGCACACGAAGTGTGAAAACCTAGACGACAAATGTGTCCGAGCGCGAAGCGCGAGGTGAATGCATTATCGAGCGCGAAGCGCGAGATAAACACATAATCGAGCGCGAAGCGCGAGATGAATACCTAATCGAGCGCGAAGCGCGAGATCCAACAGGTGCGCGCCCTAGGCGCGATGAGAATGTGCCCGCGAAGCGGGCAGATTTTTTTTTTTTTATAAAATCGAGTTTTCCGAATGGTTCCCAGTGTGTAATCTACTTGGAACCTCAATAACCGGTGGAATAAATGCCTAAGCTTTGAGAATACATGGTTCCGAGATCAATTTTTTATCTTAGTGTGTTCAAAATGGCTCGTTAATGACAAAATTTTTGGGATGACATTCATGAATTTTTTTCTCAAAAAGTATGATCTTTTCGAGAAAGTGCGAGAGGAGAAAAAGTTCTTAGAATCACTCAAAGAATACGTGAGAATTTTTTAAGGAAGTTTTAAATTATTTTTTTGATTTTGCAATTTGTCAATTTTTGAAAAATTAAAAAATTGCTCAAAAAATTCTAAAAAAATTCAGGTATTTTTTTTTGTTCGATTCTAACAAATTTTTACTCCTGGTAATTTTTGCTATAAGCTCATGGTTCTCAAGAAAAAAATGCTCAATATGATGACTTTTGTGAATTTTTTTCTTGAGAACCATGAGCTTATAGCAAAAATTGTGGAAATGACAACGTCCTGGCTTGCGAAAATAAAACTTCCTGTACCTAAATTAAGCCCTGATGATCTGAGGAAAGCAAAAGTTTGCTCTTTCGACAAGGACTGTTTTTCTACATTTCTGTGAAAGTTTCCGTGCATTTTCATGTCGAGTAGCTGTTGGTGAAAATTTTCAACTTCTGCTTTCTTCACTTCGGCTTTTAGAAGTGAAGCATCTAGATGGAATAATGCACTTTCCTCACTTCTGATGTTAAACTTTAAACCAAGGGTCTCGGCAGCTTGCTCCGCGGCTTTGTAAAGGAACGCTCCTTCGCCAATCATCTCGTGGTTCCTGACCATCTTTAGGAGAGGATCTCTGCCATTCGCAACGATGTAAGCTGTACTTAGAACAATCCGGTTATGAAGACACTGGAGATTCAGAAGTCCGCGTCCGCCTTGACGGCGTGAAATGTATAATCGCGGAACTGACGAATTGATATGCAAGCTTTTATGTATATGCATGATCTTACGTGTGGTGATATCAAGGGCCGCAAGCTTGTTCTTCGTCCATTGAACCACCCCAAATGAGTAGAGTAGAACCGAGAAGACAAGCATGTTAGTCGCAGATACCTTCTTCAACGCCGACAGATTGGAAGACCAAATCTGTCGAAGAAGATGCTTGTATCTGCTCCACAAGCTCAGGGTCTTAGTGCGAGAGATAGAGGTCACACGATAATTTCTAGATGAGATAGTAAATCTAGTTTTCCAAAGAGGCATCAATATCTCTATACATCTCACTATGCGTGAATGCACCTTCAAGCTTTCCAACAAACAGATGATAAGTCTCTAAGAGGTTGAATCGAAAGCTTTCCGGTAGTCAATCCAGGCCATTGACAGGGCGCGCTGATGGGTTGCAGCGTCTTTACAGACACACCTGTCAATTAGCAGGTTCTCTCGACAGCCTGCTACACCTTTTTTCAAGCCAGGTCGTTCGTACATCTCTCGCCACACAGGCTCAATTCTTCGAACATTTTTGTTGTTTAGTCTCCGACATTAAATATGAGGTGAATATGCGGACCAAATGTTGGTGTTTAAAACTAAGCTTCTTCCACCAGAAGTTATTGATACAATCTGGTCCAGCAGCGGAAAAGTTCTTTGTACCTGTAAGTGCTTTTTTCACCTCTTCGTCAGTGATTGATGGACATTCCTCCTTAGATTTTATGAGGTTGTCGCAAAACTCCTTGAAGCGGATGATATCGTCAGTATCTTTTTTCAACTTTAGTGTTTTCGGGATCTTGTATACCTCTCTCCAAAAAGTATCTACTTCCTTGGGCTTGGGTGGATTTTTTACAGAAACAGGGAGATCGCTGAAGAGGCGCGATGGGTCAGCGAGAAACTGTTGATTCTCCCTGATCCATCTCTCCCTCTTCTGTATTCTCCTTCTTGCGTCAGATAACAGCGGTATTTTCTCAAAAATGTGCTGCTTGATTGTCAGCAGCTTTGACTTGTTCAGTGTGTGATTCAAGATCCTTAGTTCTTGGGCGAACTTTCTAACCCTTCCCGTGAACACGGGACGCATTCTCTCTTGCCCATCCAATCTTCTTGTTCATTTGATGCAAGCGTCATTTGGTCTTTTGATCCATCGTCGGTTTTAGCCTTCGATTTGAATCAGCCAAAGCTCTCGCAGCACCATAAACTGAGCAATTAATGGTCCAGAGGTCGAACTCTTGCGAGATATCATCCATTTCAGCCATATCTTGGAGCTTAGGAGGAACTTGCATGTTAATGTTCCTCCTTGTCCTGAAATCTCGATCATCTCTCAGAAGGTGCCTGCTGTCCGCGGTTGGTCTTAGTGTCGCTTCCTCATCTTCGTCTGTAGCTTGATCAAGCAGCGGTTTGGGAAGCGCTCCGCGTACATATCCATTTTTTCGGAGGTAGTCGGCTTGATTTCGCAAAGACTGATGCAAAACGTGCTGAAGCTCTGGGTGTTTCTGGCACCACCGTGTGTGCATACGGGCCATAAAACCTCGGTGAACAGGGATAAGGCTGGCATCGTAGCAGTCTAGCAACTCATCCTTGAGTTAATCCGTCTACTTAATGTGGGCGTTTCGCTGGTTCGTCGACGTGTTTCCATCTAAATTATTTTCAGCACCCCGAACTCTAGGATAATCGGCATTGTCTGCCGACCCATTGTTGGGTGCTCTGCGCATTCGATCGTTTTGAACCGCATCTACAACTTTTTGTTCTTTTTGTGGGTATATATATAGGGGGCGTTATTTCTCAAGTGTACCCACTCAAAAAGTCAAAGTTGTCCGATCTAAGTTAAACTTAGGCAAAGCGTTGTGCTATTGGATAGTAGTTTATGGGGGAAAAATTTTGTCATTCGGATAAGTATTGACCGAGGGGGAGGGGGTGAAAGTTTTGGGATTTTCGTGGATATCGTCTATTTCGGCGATTTTTAACTCTTCTAATAGCGATAAAAAAAAATTTGTCCAGAATAGTTTCGATAGAGTTTTTCACGCCCTTTCGATTCGTGCTACGCATTTTTTCAAAAAATAAATATTTGACCTTCAAAAATGAAGGTCAAAAATAAATTTGACCTTTTTTCGAAATAACACAGGTTTTTTTTTTTTTTTTTTTGTCCTAACAGAAAGCTTAGGTTTTTTTCTATAAGACTATGTAGATCAGAAAGTGGGATTTAAATTTTTAATTTATGAAAATAAGCGTTGAGTACTCCGGTACGCGCATGACGCTGGAGCTAGAGCCCCGCGGCGCACCGTGGTGCCTTCATGATACTGTTTTTACGAAAAGTAATAATATATGCTAGTATATTTGATCGCTCCCTGCATTTTACAGAGTTGTTACTGCCATTATTTAAATTCCTGCATTACTTTCACTGATGAATTTTGAAAAAAATGTTGAATTTCGGAAAATCAAGTTCTTGAATAAGTGGTCGGGTCGAAAAAGTGGTTTCATGAATTAACTAAAATTAAAGCTTCGAGATTTTTTTATGCTGATGTCTAGTCTTCTATCTGCCTTTCTTTCAGCCTTTTGTTTTTCTAGTAACAGTTGTTTTCGCCTTGTTTTCTACTTTTCGTTTCTTCTCTTTTGGGAAGTAGTCGCATTCCGTGGCTGAGCAAAATTTCTTCAATTGAAGTCTCCCATCTTCAGCAGGTATAAATGCATGGTATTGCAAAGTCCCTTTGATTGTCACTGCAGCGCCGAATCTGCTTTTCAGATCTTCAGCAGTGGCTTCATGATCTTCCTTGCTACTAAAAATGATTTCAGTTTTCTTGCAGTACTTCTTTGCCCACTGAAATAAGGATGAAGCTTCTAGGATGCGATCTTCAGCGAAACATTGTCGGCTAAACCTTGCTGTATTTCGTTTAACATTCGCCCCTATGCTCACATGCTCATTGCTAATATCCTAGCTCATAAGGCAGATTTCGGAATTCCACCTGAGTGGCATTACCATCCTACCGCTCATGGTAAGGGAGCATGTGATGGCATAGGGACGAATTTTAAACGAAATGCAGCAAGGTTTAGCCTACAATGTTCCGCTAAAGTTCGCATGCTAGATCCTTCATCCCTATTTCTGTGGCCAAAGAAGTACTGCAAGGAAACTGAAATCATTTTTAGTAGCAAGGAAGATTACGAAGCCACTGCTGAAGATCTGAAAAGCAGATTTGGTGCTGCAGTGACAATCGAAGGGACTTTGCAATACCATACATTTATACCTACTGAAGATGGGAGACTTCAATATAAGAAATTTTTCTCAGCCACGGAATGCGACTACTTCCCAAAAGAGAAGAAACGAAAATTATAAAACAAAGTGAAAACAACTGTCACTAAAAAAAACGAAAGGCTGAAAGAAAGGCAGATGGAAGAGGAGACATCAGCATAAAAAAATCTCCAAGCTTTAATTTTAGTTAATTCATGAAACCTCCTTTTCGACCTGACCACATATTCAATAACTTGATTTTCTGAAATTCAAATTTTTTTTCAAAATACATCAGTGAACGTAATGCAGGCATTCAAATAATGGCAGTCTCAACCCTGTAAATGCAGAGAGCGATCAAATATACTAGCATATATTATTACTTTTCGTAAAAACAGTACCATGAAGGCACCACGGTGCGCCGCGGAGCTCTAGCGCCAGCGTCATGCGCGTACCGGAGTACTCAACGCTTATTTTCATAAATTAAACATTTGAATCCCATTTTCTAATCTACATAGTCTTATAGGAAAATACCTAAGCTTTCTGTTAAGACCAAAAAAAAAAAAAAAACCTGTCTTATTTCGAAAAAAGTCAAATTTATTTTTGACCTTCATTTTTGAAGGTCAAATATTTATTTTTTGAAAAAATGCGTAGCACCAATCCAAAGGGCGTGAAAACCTCTACCGAAACTGTACTGGACAACATTTTTTTATCGCTATTAGAAGAGTTAAAAATCGCCGAAATAGACGATATCCACGAAAATCCCAAAACTTTCAACCCCTCCCCCTCGGTCAATACTTATTCGAATGACAAAATTCCCCCCCCCCCATAAACTACTATCCAATAGCACAACGCTTTGCCTAAGTTTAACTTAGATCGGACAACTTTGACTTTTTGAGTGGGTACACTTGAGAAATAACGCCCCATAGTTAAAAGTTTGTCATAAGGACAACCGCAGGATTTCGCTGGCAGCGGGTGCTAATCTGAAAAAATGCACCCGCTCCCAGCGAAATCGTGGTAAAATTTCAGCTGTAACCACGTCTCACCACCGTGAGATAGGTGGTTACAGTCTGCGACGAATTCAATACGACGATCCGGCAAAAGTCTCGTGCACCCTGAGGACACGGAGCGACCCAAGGACGACCGCCTTCTGCATTTTTCCCGCAAGTGTCTCAGCATTTTGTTGACACACAGGAATGCTTTTCAGGCTATTAACCAGTGAAACCTTTGCACCTCAAAGACCGCCGATGATTAAGATGATAAGCTTAACAGAATATTCCGGGTATAACCGTCAGAACTCCCTTATAAGGTCTTTATACCTCTCTTTTCTTTCTCCTTGGCTGTGACGTTATTGCAGCTGGTACCGAAAATTCGATAACGAACATTATTCGTTTCTCAAAGTCAAGGAGAACTACACTAACGTCGGAAATTGTGCGCACGACTCTTGTGAGCGCTATTAAAAATCACTGCTGACTTCGAACCACTCGCTACGACCGTTTAGCGGAGCGGTATGTGGGCTAATGCCGTAAGAGTGACAGAGATGGTAATAAAGCACTCTTAGTACCGCATTGTGCCTTTGGATGTAGGTCGTTCCCGCATGAGTTGGACAACTAGATATTATGTGTCCTAGATGTTAGGGGTGTGCATGATACGCTCTGCAGCTAGCATCGGGAATGTCTTGGCTCAAAATGTGGCGACGGTATGCTAGAGTGGAAATGGCACCGTCTTGACATGCCAAAATGAAATGCTCCGTGCCCGACTTCAATCCGGGTGATCTAAGGAAAGCAAACGTTAGCTCATACGACATCGACTGATCCTCCACGTTTATGTGGAAGATGCCGTGCATCCTCTTGTCGAGGAGCTGTTCGTGGAAGTTTTTCTCTTGTGCTTTCTTAATCTGGGCCTTCAAGAGTGAGTATTCAAGATGGATAAGATTTGATGCATTTTGCTCACCTCTAATATTGAAGTCAAGGCCGAGTGTTTCAGCAGCGTCCTCCGCTGCTTTGTACAGAAACGCCCCTTTTTCCACTTCTTCGTGTTTCCTGACCATTTTAAGAAGAGGGTCTTGTCCACTTGCAACTATATGTGCTGTACCCAGAATAAGTCTGTTGTGAAGACATTCAAGATTCAGTGTTCCGCGACCACCTTGACGGCGTGAGATGTAAAGTCGCGGAAGAGAAGACTTAAGGTGCATGCTTTTGTTCATGTGCATAACCTTTCGGGACCCAATTTCGAGGGATCTGAGCTCATCCTTCGTCCATGGAACCACTCCAAATGGATAGAGTACTACTGGGACGGCAAGCATGTTCGCCGCAGATACTTTGTTCCTCGCCGACAGTTAGGAAGATCATATCCGTCGGATGAGGCGCTTGTATCTGCATTAGAGAGTATCCTTTATAGATCTCACGTCCTGAGTGCGGTTCTGTGGCACGCCCAGGTATGTATAGGCCTCTCCAGCGCCAAGGTGCCGTATAGCGCTTCTGTCGACGAGCTCAGGATCTTCGGGGATGCCATTAAGTTTTCCTTTCTTCAAATTAACCTTGGCGCATTTCTCTAACTCGAACTCCATTCCAATCCAAGATAGTGGCAATAATGTGAGGCGAAAGAAGAGAGGGCTCATGGTGACGCCCTGAAACACACCTCTCTGAAAGGTGACACTGTTAGTGATCACACGATGTTTGCGAGATGAGATAGTAAATCTGGTTTTCCAAAGCGGCATTAGTCTCTCTATGCACCTCACGATGTGTGAATGAACCTTTAAGCTTTCCAACAGACAGATGATAAGTCTATGGGAGGTTGAATCGAAAGCTTTCCGGTAATCAATCCAGGCCATCGATAGGAATCGCTGATAGGATGCTGCATCTTTACAAACACATCTATAGATGAGCAGGTTCTCCCGACATCCTGCTACGCCTTTCTTTGAGCCGCGTTGTTCATACATCTCTCGCCACAAGGTCCAATTGTCCGAACAATCCTATCATTTAGGATAGCTGTGAAGATCTTATACAGTGTGCTCAGAAAAGTTATTGGCCTGTCAGCTAAGTTGCCCGTCTTCGGCAGGAGCACTGTACGCCCTTCCACCAACCACTCCGGAATAGGCTCTGCTGACTTTAGATATGAGGTGAAAATTCGGGTCAGATACTGGTGGGTTGGAGGAAACTTCTTGCACCAAAAGGTCTTGATACCATCTGGTCCCGGAGCGGATAGTTCTTCATGCCTCTTAATACGTTTTTCACCTCCTCGGTAGTGATAGGTGGGCATTCCTCCTGCGGTTTTATGAGGGCATTGCACAGCTCCTTGAAGCTACTTATGTTCTTTGAGTCTTCTTCAAGTAGATGTTGGACTTCGTAGACTTATCTCTAAAATGCTTTGACCTCCTCTGGTTTTCGGCGGATGGTCGACAGTAATTGGAGGCTCTTGGAAGAGTCGAAATCGGTCCGACAAAAACTGTTTATTTTCTCTGACCCACCTCTCTCTCTCTCTCTCTGCTCTAGACTCCTCCTAGCGTTAGATAGTACTCGTATTCTGTCAACAGTAGCTTTGACTTGTTGATTGTGTGATGACGAATACGCAGTTCGCGCGCGAACTGTCGAACCTTGGCAGTGAAAGTTCTGCCAGATGTTATGTAGTCAATGACACACTGAATGCGGCACGCGTACTGGATTGCCCAGCCTATCTTTGTACTAAGTTGATGTATTCGTCTTTTGGTCTTATGACCAACCATTGGTTTTGTTTTACGGTTTGCATCTGCCAAAGTTCTCGCTGCATTGTACACACCACAATTGATAGTCCAGAGGTCGGATTCTTCGGAAAAATCTCCACGAAGCTCATCATCCAGTTCAGTCAGATCTTTGCGCTTGGGAGAAACCTGAATGTTGATGTTTCGCCTGGTCCTGAAGCATCTTTCTTCCTCTATTGAATGCCTGTTCGCGGTTGGTCTCAGTGTCGCCTCTCTTATTCTGTTGGCGGCTTGTTCTGGCTGCGGTTGAGTAGGCGCTCCGCTTATATAACCCCTTTTCCGGAGTTCCTCGGCACGGTTTCGCAGACGTTTATGCGAAAAATGCGAGAGCTCTGGGTGTTTCTCGCACCACAGATTATGCAGTTGCTCCATGTAACCTGTTCGTTCAGGGGCCATACTGGTATCATAGCAATCCAGCAGGTTGTCCCTGAGTCGATCCGTCCACCTAAAAGTAATGAGATTCTGCTGGTCAATCGCATTGACTCCGTCTTGATTGGCTCCCCCAACTCTATTGTAGTCGGCATTGTTGTCCGACCCATTGTCGGGAGCCCTGCGCGTTCGATTGTTTTGAACCGCACTTCCTAAAACTATGTTTGGTCTTGGCATTGTTGTTCCCACGAGCAGCTAGGGAAAATGGTTAGTCCATCCTTGTAGAGCCCTGCGTGCAAGGATAAGGCTGATACTCTGAGAGGTCAAAAGTCGGGCGGGCGACCGAATCCAATGCATCCGCTCAGCTGACCGAGAGCAGCAGTGGCGCTAAGCGAGGTGGCCGGAGCGCGTGCTGATGCAGGCCACAAAAGAAAAAGCATCCAAACTAGCAGCCGACACCGCATTTTATTAATTAACATTAATTATTAAACGTACTTTCGGCTGGGGATGAAGAAAAATAGTATACGACACACGGTCAGAAATATTGGATGCCCTGACGTGCGTGATATGAGGTATCGGCTTCGCCTCGGCCTTCGTAAAACACACGCCCGGAGATCCAACTTCCTGGCCTTGGGTCGTAATATACTAATTTTACGATTAAAACAAAAATTACGCGTTCCATCAAAAATGATTACAAACAAATGCATAGATCTTTTTTAGGTGTACAACTTTTGTTGATTGATTTTTTTTGTACCTTGCGTCGTTTTTCCAAAAATTTATTTTTTTATTTTTAATATTAATTTTTCCGAATAAAGCAAAAAATACGCGTCCTATGAAAAAATGATTAACAACAAATTTGTGAATCATTTTTGGGTGAATAATTTTGGTACGATCATCTCGAGCAACTGTGCTCGAGCCCATTTGTGCACGTGGGTGGCCACTAGGGTGGCCTTTATTTTTCACTTTTCGAATTTCTCTGCTCTCACCCCCAAGCTTTGTTTGAATGGCCAAAAAAAAAAAATTTCCTCGAAATTTCAGCAAAATCGGTTAATATTTAGGGGTCGCACAAAGACCATGAAGTTTCCCATTGATTTAACATGGGAAAAAGTCAGCTTTTTGTAAATCTAATATTTAAACGCGATAATATGTTACAAATAATTCCGTGTTTTAGTATATTGTTCAGAATTTGTCAGAGAATAAGAATCAATCATAAATTTTGAGGTTGTTAACTAATATTCAATTGTTTAAACAATTTTAATTTGTTTAAATATTTGTTTTTTTTCAGTTAACTCGCGAAATGAACGTATTTTCTAGACTTTATGAGTTATTTAATCAATAATAACAATCAAATAATTTGTTCAAATAATTTTACAATTATTTAAATAATACGTATTTGTTCAAACATATATTTTACCTAAAAAAAAGCCGGAGAAACATTTTATCTCACTAAATTTTCGACAAATTTTAATATTTTTAAGTATTAATTTGTTTATTATGAATAATCGTAGATGTTTAAACAAATTAAATTTTTTTTAACAATTTTAATTAGTTAAACATTTAAGAGTATTCTTAGAAAGCAAAGTAAAACATAAAAATATGTCAATCTTTCGAAAAATAGGAACAACAAAAATGTGAACAAAAAAATTGTATAAAAAATTTTAATTTGTTTACACATCTACGAGTATTCATAATAAACAAATTAGTACTTAAAAATATTAAAATTTGTCGAAAATTTAGTGAGAAAATGTTTCTGCTGCTTTTTTTTAGGTACAATATATGCTTGAACAAATACGTATTATTTAAATAATTGTAAAATTATTCAAGCAAATTATTTTATTGTTATTATTGATTAAATAACTCATAATGTCTATAAAATACGTTCATTTCGCGAGGTAGCTGAAAAAACAAATATTTAAACAAATTTAAATTATTTGAACAATTGAATATTAGTTAACAAATGACTGGGTATTCTTAAATTACTGATCAATGATCATTTATGTAAAAAAAACTTTTAAAAAGCATCAATAAACTGCAATATTACGTAAAATTCAAATTTGTCACTTATGGGGTTTTCTTTGGGGACCCATAAGCGTGGCTTAAAATTATTCAAACTCAAAATTTATGATTGATTCTTATTCTCTGACAAAAGCTGACTTTTTCCCATGTTAAATCAATGGGAAACTTCATGGTCTTTGTGCGACCCCTAAATATTAAACGATTTTGCTCAAATTTGGAGGAGATTTTTTTTTTTTTGGGCATTCGAACAAAACTGGTCACACACAGTCAGCATCACTTTGCACGAAAAATATAATCAAATTTAATAATCTGAAGGTGTCCTTTATTTACAACATTTTAAAGTTGTATTTGGTGAAGAAATGAGGAAGGAGAAAATAAGTTATACAAAAATAATGAACTTTGTCTTAGTTTTTCTCATATAAATTTTTAAAAAGTGCGTTTGAGGATTTATGTGCAATGTTTGTGTACAATCAATGTTCATAATTATAGTGTGAAGAATCAATTAAAAGTGTAGTAACCTTCAAATGTTAACTCCAAATAGGCAAATGATTTGTAATTTGAATCTGGTTTGAAGATCAATTTATAAAAAAATCTTTATTTGGAAAAGTTTCATCCCAGCATAATTAAAATATGTAATTATTATTTTATTCTAAAAATTTTCCAAAAATATCAGTTTGCCACAAAATTATTACGAAACACTGTTCATAATTTTGCACCGCGATTCGCGCATTTTGGAAATTTTCGAACTTCTCGAATAAATTTTTGTAGGTTATCTCTTCCAACTGATTGCTTCCGCGATTATTACAATAATTTGTAATTTGAAATTGTTGTATTGTTTCAAAATGGCCGAAACAGCCACAGGGAAAATGTGACTTTTAGCAGCAACTCTCATAGAGCTAGAAGAAACAAAGTTTTGTTAAGTACGTTGCGTTCGAAACAACAAGAACAACAACAACTAAACGTTGTTTCACAATAACAATTTTTGAACGTTGTTTCTCAATTACAACCGTTATTCTTCGAGAATTATAGAATACCGAGAATTTCGACATTCCTTGAGGAGAAGGATCCGGTCCTTTGATTCCAACAGGTTGAAGCGACTTTGTCCTATCTTGCGTCACAATCATCATAACCCCGAATCTTCGCCCAATCGACGTTTATGAAGAACTCTAAAGCAAGAATTATCTCTACATTTGCGATTTCAGACGAAAAAAAGCTCCGTCAGGTATTAAAACGAGATGTTCTTGCACAGGCCAGACCCTTCCAGATTCTATGTAGACTTAGGAATCTCAACAGCGGAGGTGGTTAGGACGCGATAATTAATTCAATATTTTTTGATCAGTCTGTGCCACAATTTCGTACTATTATAGCACCTTCTAATAAAGCCAATTTGCAAATTTTAGCCGGATTAACATTTGAGACACTCCGTCAGGCTACAGACACTAGTCTAGATCAAATACTACAGGTAGATACAAAAGTTATGTAAAAACAATGCAGGACGTTCACGGAAATGCGGATGTTCTAATTCGCGTTCAAATTCTCAAGACAACCCTTTAGAAAACAAAAACAATTCTACTAATTCGAATTCTTCGAGATTATTTAAATATTACGCCCGTTATGGAGCAAAGGCTTACAATTGTCAAGCTGGGTCGTCAGAAAACTAACCAGGTCCACTCTCATCGAGGCGAGCATGTTGGGCCAGATTGCGACAAAACGCCTCACGATTAAAGATTCTAATACCAGTTAAGGATTTCTCATCGACACCGGTGCCGATATCTCTTTACTCCCGCTCCAACCTGATTCCATGCAAAAATTTTATTCTCGTGTTTTTCCGCGAATGACGCCACTACTCACATATGTGGTGAACAAACTTTGATCTTGAATCTTGGCCTACGTCGACCAATTCAATAGAATTTCGGAATTGCGACCATCACAGAGCCCGCGATAGTAGCCGGTTTACATGATCACTATAGCTGGCTTATCGACATTAATAAAAAAAGGTTAATCGACCCTCGTATGTACATGTCTATTTGCTACCGGTGAAGTAGTTGAATCCACAACTTTGTCTTTTTGCAATATACGCCCTTCATCTCGATTTTTTGCGAATATTCGCAGAATTTCCTCAGATTTCCGGGCGTGCTCAAGCTGTCCCTTTAGAGCATGGTGATGTGTTTCACCACATTCTCACTTCAGGTTTGCCCGTTGCCGTGTGACCTGAAAGGCTGACTCCAGATAAGCTTGGAGTAGCAAAAAACCGTCCCATTCACATGGTACATGTGAATGGGTTTGATAATTATTTTTACAAATTAATTTCCGATCAGTATCCGGCGCCTTATCTCCATGATTCCACCGCGTACCTGCATGGCAAAAAAGTCTTTTTATCCCTCGAACTTCATAAGGCATATTACCAGTTTCCGGTAGCGCCTGAAGCGCATTCTCGTCATCTGAAGAACATGAGAAACGTCTGCGTATGGTGTTTCAACAGCTTCACGATAACCATCTTCGTTTAAGTACCGAAAAATGTCATGAACTAGTTTTTTGAGGTCATGACGTCAATGACGAGGGGAGCAGACCTACGCCAGAGAAGGTCAAGGCGGTCTCTGACCACCCAAAACCTAACAATATTGTCAAATTGTAACGGAATCGGCTTGCTTCTGGAGTTACTAATGTCTTTGAAAGGGTACTTTTGTCTACAATTTGTCCTGCTGTGCTGGCCCACGCGCCAACACTGATTAAAGTCAGAAATATTCAAAATGATATTTCTTGCGTGACAATGATTTTATCATAAATTTAATTATTGCACTAAATCTTAATTCGTTCTTGAAATAAAGTATTTATAAATAAATCCTCGTAAAAAGTAAATTATTGAATATGTCAGAATTTCTAAAAATGTATTGCACTAAAGAATGTTGAAAAAATATTTGTGAATTTTTTCATGTTTTTCCTGACGTGGACCTCTTCCTGGAAACAGGTGAAAGTCGACGCTTGAAAAAGGATGTGAAAAATCCTGATTTTGGGATGTTTTGCCCTCTAACCATTCATATATTTATACCATATAGTTGAATTCGGAAAACTTTAAGCTTTCAGATGCTTCTTATTAAGCAATTCAGAGATTTTTTCAAACGAGTTGCAATCAAAATAACTGAGAGGCCTCGACTTTTGACCCTGACTTTAGTTGACGATGTTAAAAAGCAGCCTTTTTTCGTGATGTTCGGAGAAATGAACATGTCCAATAGGACACAGGAACACGTGGTTAATCCAATTCGCCTAGTAAAGATTCGTCTCGTCGCCGCAAAAAAAAACACTTGCAGCACTTATTGTTTACAGAAGGCTTTAAATTTAATTTTACGTGCCGAAGAAATAGACTCTAGCAAATCTGAAGCAACATAGCTTGTTATTTCTGACATAAAAGCGGCTTGATATAGGAACCCGCAAGGATTCCTATATGAAATCGTATAGGCAAATTGGCACTATTAGCACAATATGGGAACCTACGTGGAAACTATATGGAACATATAATAATTGGATCCTATAATATCGATGACATGTGTATAAACCTATCAATTGCTCGATCCACATTCTAATGCGGCATGCGTTTGAATGAGTTACAACTAAACATAAATAAAAGTTCCTAATGTCTTCTACTACATAGATGTGGTTTTAGTATTTGCATTGTGAGCATGCGTTCTACAATGAGAGCTGTTTACTTTTCGCAACTTCCCGCGAAACACCTACTATGTTTCATAGCATGTGTGTGAGTGTGATTATAATTGAATAACTCTTGACTTGTTTTCACTGTTTTACATTCATGTACAGAGATTGGGACGGAGAAAGGGATGAAACAAGTAATCTAAAGAAAAAGTACGCCTTTTTTCAACAGGAACGTATGTTTATTTTGCACTGAGCAGAAATACAAGCTGTTCATAAAAGATTAAGTTTACATCGGTCGCAAGCTCCCCTTGTCCTTCGCCTATTTCACAATTATTACATCAGTTTATACTTCACCTACCGCACTCATCTCTATTCATTTAAATATAGTTCAAGATATAGATGTTGAAATTAATAATAAATATCATCTTAATGAGAATCATATACATTTACATATACATATGTATAATTACATAATTTGTGCATATTATGACGATAATGTACACAGAGCAATATACATATATGTTATATCTTTAAAAATGTGTAAATGTATACAATGTTTAAAGCAGTGGCTCTTCAGCTTCTGCAATCGCCTTATAAAATAACTGTAAAAAACAGTATTCGTTTTAAGAATTAATACTTGCTTTCGTACACGTGTATATAATAGTCTTTGCGTAAATTATGTAGTCACAATAGGCGCTAGGCTACTACAAAGGCGTTCAACGCAAAAGAGAAGAAGAAAGGGAAATATTACCATCAAATTACTTCCGTACCATTTCTCCAGATATTTTCTTTCTCTATTTACTTATTTCCTTGCTTCTTTTCTCCTTTTACTAATTTTTTAAAAAATATGTACTCAGTGTATCTCAGGCGATCACTGTGGGGAGGCTCCGCGCACCGCTAATTTAATTAAATAATGGTGAAAAATCCAATCGATCGGTGGCGACATTCTTGGAATTGAAGGACTCATACTTTGCACTTAATCTCTTTTCCATCAATACACGCATGCACACAGCCATAAACAAGAGGAAGAAACCGCTTCGTTCCATCGACGATGTGTACTGTACAAAATTTCAAAAATCTTTTCATTTTTTTTACTAATTGAAGAGTCTATAACTTTGAATTCTGCAGTGCATTCATTTTTGCATTCACCTCTCATTTACCATTTCCGATTTATAGTTTCGAATGAAGCGTATCAGTTCACGAATAACAATGGATTGTTACCATAAAATGATCATCCACTTCATAACAAAAATGGGGACATATCATCTCACATGCGGCAAGTCTCTCTGCGGCAAGTCACACCTGCGGCATGTCACAAATGCGGAATGTCACATTTGCGGCATGCCATATCTGCGGCATGTCTCATCTGCGGAAAGGCACACCTACGGCATGTCACATCTTCGGCATGTCACTTCTGCGTCATGTCACATTTGCGGCATGTCACATCTGTGGCATGTCTCATCTGCAGCATCTCACAACTGCGGCATCTCTATCTAGCGGCTTCTCTACCGCGCGGCATTTCTCACAGTGAAATTAATATTTTTGCGGCATCTCTCATCGCACCCCTGTGACTGGCCAAAGAAATAATGTTGGTCAAGCCCCTACACCTTTTCCAACGTCTCGTGGGGGAGGGGAGGCACCCCTGTGACTGACCACAGAAATAATATTGGTCGAATCCCTTTCCGCTGGTGAGAAATGCCGCTAGGTAGAAATGCCGCAGTTGTGACATGCCACAGATGAGACATACCGCAGATGTGACATACCGTAGATGTGACATGCCGTAGATGTGACATGCCGCAGATGTGACATGCCGCAGGTGTGACTTGCCGTAGAGAGGCTTATGCTTGCGTAAGCGACGGCGACGGGTCGGTGCGCCTTAAAACTCGATAAAGTTGTTCGAGCTCTCGATAACCTTGAGAATCCAGAGCACAAAGCGCCTTGAATTATTCAAAATCTATAATCGATTTATTGAACGAAGACTTTTCTTAATTTTTCATATATATATATATATATATATATATATAAAGTTAAACAACCACCGCAGGGTTCCACTAAGAGCAACTGCCATCCTATAAAATTATATATATATACTCTCGTGGTAAAAAATTCACTGACAGAATTCAAGTGAAGTCTCGCTTCGACGATTTCATAATTAGTTCATATTTACAATTCACTACGGACCGATCGATGTTGCTGTGGTAATCATGTAGTACCTACTAATCACAGTATCAGGAATTTTACGGAATAAGAGCAGCAACTAAAATTTTAAAAAAACTATTAAATTGTTTTTCGATCTGTCTTTCTCTCGGCTGAGAATCAATTACAACAGAGGATTTTTCAGTTTACTATCAAATTATCATTAAAAAGTTAATTAACTCTAAAGTCTTTCCTACCTCTTTTATTTTTCTACTTAATGCAAATCCTTGTAATTTTTCCCTTGTTCTAAATCTGCTCCACCAAATGTTTTTCTTCTGTGCATGTACATCTTTCAGTCCCTTTGTAAAGAGCTAAGCTAAAATTCAATTTACATTAAATTTTTATTTTACTGATTCGTACCCTTGTTATCACTGGTAACTCCCGCTCAGTATTTAAATTCTTGTAATATATTTATTTATTTTTAGTTTACTGTATCATCCCTTCTTTCTATTTTTAACGGCAGTAAGATAAATGTATGCTTCCAAAAATTTGGTGTGTGTGTGTTTAGCTCCCTCTGTGAAAATAATTCCCAGCCACAAAAAAATAAACTTTTCGCTGTGTGCTTATGTCGTTCGTTACTAAGAAATAAATTAATCTTGCGATTATAATTTTGAAAAGCAATCTAATCTAACTGCTAAGATTACACATTTAGGTACATATATGCACATTTGCTTCTTTTGTGTACAAATAAGCAATTTAAGTTTAATGTGAAATCGATAATGAGGTAATCAGGTCAATGATATCAATAATTATAATGACAATAATACAAGTAATAATCGACATTTTACATAAAAATCACAATATATGTAATATATGAATTGGTTCGTCAGCACTCTCGCATGATTAAGACATTTATAAGTTTGATTTTTTTTTTCTTAAGACAACTCCTGGTTAATTATCAGTCACTCATTTACGTATCGGATATTTAATCTCCTCTACCAAGCACTCTCTTCCGCACATTAAGCATTACCACTCCGTATTCTTGCACCTTATATTCCATTTTTGTATCTAGTCAGCTTAGATATTTGGTTAAAGTTGCACGATATGTTTTACATTGTGAACTCTGCATATTTGAATCGGCAAATAACCTTAAAAATCATAAGACCATTTATAGAATATAAAAACTTGGCCAAGTGAAATTCAAATATATATTGATTTTATTTATTTATTGAATATTACGTTTTCATCTATAATTCTGGTACCCGTTCAATGATTAAATAATTAACGTCATGAACTGTTACAAAAAATTGCCGCATTATTTTATCTATGCGGCTTCTCCAACGAAGAAAAGCAGTTTTTAGAAATATTCTTGAGATCCTTAAAAAGTTGCAGCTTGCAGAATCCTAATATTCAAACTGTAAAAACTATATACTCTTCTGCTTTAAATCAGAGATTGATTGACAAGAATTTCCGAAGTCTAAACTTTTTGCAAAATTCTTTAATCTCAAGAATATACGAGTCTTTAATTTTCCTTTCTCTTTAATTCTTGGTAGTTCCTTTCATCCTTCCTTAGAATACATAGTTTATCGTGTATAGAATTAGGCTCGCCATGCAACTACGGTGAACTTAAAATTACAAACTTAGAATACATCCTTTCTTTAATATTTTTGATAACCTATTTATCATGAAATAATTTCAGATTTAGTTTATACAAAAATAATAATAATATTGAAATGATGAAAACGAAAGTGGATAACATAATGACAAAAATTCAGTCTAATATTTGTAAGGAAGAAATATCATTACAAATATTACAAGTGAAAAATAATGATGTAATAACATCAGGAAGAAAGTCAGGAATGACAGTAAGAGAGAAAAGAGGCAGTTAGAAGAAAGTGCAACAATCACATAAACCCTTTTTCAATATCACATATGAATAAATCATCCTTACATTTCTTTAACTTCTGATAGTTTTAAGTTCACAGTACACAATACAACATACCCCCTTAATACACATACATATTCTACAAGTTCGACGAATCGCGCATACTTTTTTATTATTCACAATTATACAAACAGTTTATGTTTAATTTACATACATCGAACTACAAAATTTCGAAAGTGTCGATTGATCATTCGCCTTTCTTCTCGCTTCTCTCTTCTGCATTTTTCCTATCCACAATGCTTCAAAGATTCTCTTATAATGTATAAGACAAGCTATTTTTATTAAACATACAATTATTAAGACTTTACTACTAAGACAAGCAGGAAATCAATATAATTTTACGAAAAAGGTACAGTAACTAGAAAATGTAAAGTAATACATATAAGAAAGGTATGATAGAATAAATTGTTCATTGCATATCGACGCCTCCATTCCATACTCGCGTCGCGTCGCGCTTGTTTGCTGTACCGCTCCAAGTTCTGTGTATAAGCATGGGACTTGGTGTCTGGAACTATAATATGAAAAAGTAGTGTATTGGGACCCCAAAAAAGTGTACATTATTTGGTGTCGATTGATTAAGGCCTTCTGAGCGCAAGTTATGAAAATGTGTTTGAAAAAATTATCATTTTCATAGCTTTGATATTATTGTGTGTTTCAACTTTTTTTATGTTCATCGAGCAAAACACAAAACTCAGTTTTTCGAAAATTTACTGTGCTTACATTTATTAATTTTCAAGCATGTCAAATTTTTTTCTAGTGTATTTGTGTGAGTAGAAAAGCCTCAAATATATGAAATAATTCTTCCGACGTTTATGTAGATTTTAACAATGTTTTTTGAAAACAGGGGTCTACTAAATCTAAATTATTTCCTAGAGAACATTCATTAAAGAACTGTCAGAATTTTTTGAGACGAGGAAGACCCCGAAGAACATTAAAAAATTGCAACACACAATAATATCAAATCTATGAAAATTATCATTTTTTCAAACACATTTTCATAATGCACGCTCAGAAGTCCTTAATCAATCGACACTAAATAATTCATACTTTTTGTAGGATCCCAGTACACAACTTTTCCACATAGTTCCAAATTTGATTTCTCAAATTTGGTCTTTTCGACCCACCCTACTGACCAAACGCGATGTGGATCAGTATCGAATGGAGGCGTCGCTATTCACTAGGATGAACCGGAAAACCAAAATTTTTAAAATAGGTGCGAAAAATTTGCCTTCTGAGAAAACAAACCGTGGCAAACCAAATTTTTTGAAATCAGTTAATACTTAATTCTCGAACATCGAGGTCAAATTTTCGAATTTTTGACATATTTTTTAGCCAATTTTTGATGGTTATAAATGATAAATAAATAAGTAAAATTATATAAGCAAAATTTGAATTATTTATAATTTATTTAATTTCCAATTATTAAATTATAAATAACATAATGAGTAAATTTATATAAATTAGAATAAATCAAGAAATTCAAAACAATTGTGTCAACGTACTAATATTTTGAATATGTGCAAAAAATACGTTTTTTATTTACTTTCATAATATTGACCATTACGCGTTTAAAATTCATTCAACTTGAAGCACTATCTTAACGATTCTCACACCTTGCAGACCATGCAATTTTTTTTATAACAAAATAATAGAATTTTCGTATTCTAGCTGAAAAAATTTCAAGAAATACACTTTCAATATTTCTAAGAAAATGTAAAATTAACAAAATCCGAGAAACACGTATTTTTTGTACATTTTCTAATAATTATAAATAACACAACATTTCTTTGCAATTTATAATTTTATATTCTTCTTCACCATCAAAAATTATACAGTGCACACAATACGCCACACTTTTTTGGCCATAGAAGATTGGTAAAAAATTCGAGACTTTGACCTCAATGCGCAAGCGTGAGATGTGTCATTCCAGAAGAAAAGGTCCCACTTTGATGGTATGAAATTAATACTGTAGGCATATACGCGAATAAGTTCCTTGCATTTTAGGCCCAAGACGAACTCTCTAGGTTGGAAACACATGCTAAATTTTTGGATAAAAGGTCAAATTTAATGACTTTCGGGACATAAGTATAATATCAGCAAATCGAGCGATAGGCTGCAGTATTATTTCCCATCGAAAACCCACAATCGATACTTTAGACCTTTTTTACAAAAACGCGAATATCACGCAAACTAAGATCGAGAACGTGGTGCATTTTCTTTTGGAATAACGCAAATATTAACCGATTTGAAATTTTGCTTTGCGTTGACTTGTCTTTCGAATGGCAAAACCTTTCACACTATTACGTTGTGAGTTTCAAATATTTGAGTTCCTCGGCCCACCCTAATCTATTCACTGGCCGCTAAAGAATCCATTTCTTCGCTAAATGTCTTCTCTAAAATTGAAGTTTAACTTCTACAGAAGGTGATATCCACGGCCTAAATCTCGGATTTAAGTCTTAAAGTTAAATTTTAATTGAATTTGAAGAAACACCTTTATTAAACACCTTAAACTCCTTAAAGGTTATTTTCTTAAGTACATGTACCAAAGTATCACGTGACCAATTCTTCTTAACGAATTCACTCACATACTAATAAATCAAATAAGTTTTCCATGCCAAATAAACGTTCATCTTTCCTTCCTTTGCGTCTGTCTTGTGTTGTAAGATTCATTCAAGTTATTACATTATGCGCTAGTTCGTTTGGAATAATTGGTTACGTAAAAGTCTAATCAGTATGCGCTTTTGGTTTATGCTTTGCTCAATCGCAATTACCTTAGCTGAATTCTTCCACAGGCGTACTTTTCCATACAAAAAGAAACGTTTATGTAAATCCCCAAATGTTACTATAGGCGAGCGGTGCACCCCTAAAAAGACGTATACAAAAACGAGTTGACCGACCAGATAGTTTCGCCAGGATGAAACCTTTTCTAATCGATGTATTATGTTGTTGCGAACAAAAAACCTCAGTGACATTTTTTCGTACCAATGGTCAGTAATTTGTTATTAATAAAAAACTTGCAAAATTGAATAGGATCAAAAATCGATACAAAAACCCATTTATTATATATTTTGGGCAAAAATAAGCACTTTTTAACTCTTGTCATTTTTCCGAACAGCGCTTCGTTTTCGAGCTACGAGCGATTTAAGGTCGAAAAATAACCAAAATGCGCCATATTCATAAATTTTTTTCTCGGTTTCTACTGGAGCTTTTTGAATTTTCTTTTTTCGAGGTTACTCGTCGAAAGTTATATTTTCATGAAAAATTTTGTTTATCCTGGCGACTTTGTTTCCCCTTTCAAGATTTGCGATCAAAAACTCGTTAAATTCACCGATTCTCCACGAGCGGGCGAGTAGCCGGAAAACAAAATATCGATTCGCGAACTATTGATATAGTAACTGTATACTTTTTAATTAATGATAGTATCGCATAATTATCTAAGATTACGAATTATACCTTACATTTAAATGAAAAATAAAGAAATTTAATGTTGTTACAAGAAATGCATATAATAATAGCTATTCATTTATATATTTATTCTTAAAAAAAATATATTTTTGTATTTGAATATAAACTATTATATGTAAAAATCTAGAAATACAAACTGACGATATGGAAGCAGGAACTGAATGTGAGGTTGAAGATTAGTTGTTCATCCAATAGTTAGAAATAAATATAAATAAAAGTTTATATTTAAGTATAAATGTATATTTTGTATTAAGAAATAGTTATTATTATATGCATTTATTGTAACAACATTAAATTTCTTTGTTTTTCATTTAAATGTAAGGTATAATTCGTAATCTTAGATAACTATGCGATACTATCATTAATTAAAAAGTATACAGTTACTATATCAATACTGCCGTACAAACTAAAAAGATACATAAGTCCAATCTCACTCGAACTGAGAAACTCGAGAAAAACTTTTTGTCCAAAGAACTCTGAGATCGAATAAAATTTTGAATAATCTAGATACACTATTTGGGTAAAAATAATGTGCTCTTTCATATTTTGCAATAAAAAATTGATTTTTTAAACAATTTCTATTAGAAAATGGACTAGCGATTTTTTACTAGTCGCGGAAAGTGAAAAATACAAGGCAAAAAGAACATAAAGGCACTTGCGGACGATGCCTTTATCGGCGAGCTCGAGCACGGCCTCAAAATACAACAACAAAACATACGTAAGGGACACTGTGTGTTCAGCGGCTGTCCCGAACTTACCCGAACGATCGTCGCTAATGTATAGCCGAATCTAGCCGGGACTTATTTCCCTTGGATTTCCGATCAGAGTCCAAGCTATTTCACAAGGCTAAAACATACGTAAGGGCAAGCGATTCTTTTCGTTTGTAAATTCGCTCCGCACTCGGTCACTTTTACAAGGCAAAAAAGACACAAAGTTCTTTAGGTTCTTTTTCATTTGTATGCTGATGACGTATTACATGCCTTATACAAATTTTAGGACACGCAAAGTACTTTGTGTATCTTTTTAAGTTGTATTTTTCAACTTTTTCGACTTTCCTCGTGTATAAACAATCGTTTTTTGCAATAAATATTAATAATTCATAATTTTTGTTAACACAGTTAGACGCAGCTTTTTCTTACGAATCCAACGATACCAAAAACTCATTTTTCATAAAAATGTCACTTATGTATCTTTTTAGTTTGGACGGCAGAATAGCTCGCGAATCGATATTTTGTTTTCCGGCTACTCGCCCGCTCGTGGAGAATCGGTGAATTTCACGAGTTTTTGATCGGAAATCTTGAAAGGGGAAAGAAAGTCGCCAGGATAAACAAAATTTTTCATGAAAATATAACTTTCAACGAGTAACCTCGAAAAAAGAAAATTCAAAAAGCTCCAGTAGAAACCGAGAAAAAAATTTATGAAAATGGAGCATTTTGGTTATTTTTCGACCTTAAATCGCTCGTGGCTCGAAAACGAAGCGTTTTTCGGAAAAATGACAAGAGTTAAAAAGTGCTTATTTTTGCCCAAAATATATAATAAATGTGTTTTCGTATCGATTTTTTAATCCTATTAAACTTTGCAAGTATTTTGTTAATGACAAATTACTGACCATTGGTACGAAAAAATGTCACTAAGGTTTCTTGTTCGCAACAACATAATACATCGATTAGAAAAGGTTTCATCCGGGCGAAACTATCTGGTCGGTCAACTCGTTTTTGTATACGTCTTTTTAGGGGTGCACCGCTCGCCTACTATACCATATATCTATAACATAGATCGTTTTTGCAAGCGAGTATAAAATGCCTAAAAACAATATCCTACTGTGAATCGTGTAGGTGACATAAATAGTGAAAATAACACAAACTTTTAATTTGGAGCATTCAATCGGAAAACGGACCACATTCATAAATTATTATCAGTCATGATTTCTCCTGAATTAAAAATGTATGTAACAATTTTCTGGATGACTAAACTAAAATGTTTCACAAATAAATGAAATATTTTAGGAGCAATTATTACTTTTTCAATGTATAGCCCTACCGAAAATGTAGTATCCTTTTTTCTAGGCCTTGAAGTTTACATTTCGATATCAGTCAGTCCATCGATCGTGTCTTCTGAATGCAATTTTTATCGGAGTGCATTTTATAAATTAATTTGTTCACCCCAAATGCTTTTCAAAATAAGGGATGCCCATCTGTAGTCTAAAGAAAATGTAGATTAAATATCAAATTTTGATTTTCAAATTAGCTTTACAGTATATAATTAAGTCAGCCCCATGCATCGCCTTTACTTTTTACGTTCTCTGAGGATCCAAACAGGAAATAACGGTGAAACTAATCCAACTGTCTAAGCGGCGCTCCCATCAGGTAGTCCTGATTTTGCATTAAATTGAATTAAGAGCAGTGGTATAGTCCTAAAACAAAAAGCTGCCTGGCGGTACTTTCATGGAATCTTTAACTTCCCAGTAAAAAGAAACTAATTGTGACGAATTGAGAAGAATTCGCCGGGAGCCCCCATGAATCTTGCTTTGCGAGAATTTTGAATTGGAGATGGTGGTGAATTCGTGTAAATTCGTGAAAAGTAATAAAGTCTTCAAATATTCTATTCGCCCGAACTCAACGAAAAATGTTAAGGGGATCTAATTCATTTGAATGCGTCAGCGCGAATTATTTTCACTGTCCGCCAATTCATTTTAATTCGCGAGATTTTAAGTCAAGCCCCAATTCGCCAGAATTCGCCAGCGCGAATACAGTTAAAGACTGGCCTATTCAATCGAATTCGTAAGCCATAACCAACGCGCTCGGCATAAAGGATCCGTTGTATATAAATATCAATGAGTCCCGTAGCTCAGTGGTCGCCCTCTGGACTTTATACACTTGAGATCGCTGGTTCGAGTCTCGAGGCATGCAATTTTCATTATTTTTTTCGAAATGACCTCGGCCACGAATTAAGGCGAATTGACACGCATTCAATTCGGTCTGGCCCAATTCGTTTCAACGAATCAGAAAGTAGAATTCAGGCGAATTTAAACGTGTTAATTCACCGCAATCCTCCCGAATTAGTTTTTTTTACTGGATTACTATGGAAATTCAGAGGATAACCCTGAAATTTGGTCTTTAACTCCGGAAACTTAATTATTGAAAATTACCTGAAACTTACCAAAAATTTCTATAAAATTACCAGCAAAATTATTGCAAAGTTCCTGAAAATGTATGAAAATTATTGTGAATATATCAATATTCATATGAACTAACAAATATTTACAAATTTACGGGGTATACACGTGATGCTCGGGTATAAAGCTTCCTCTCGATGGTCATCCCCCACCAAACTGAACCTTCCCAGCAGGTATCCTTTGCTCACTCACCAAAAATCTATAATTAAAAAATGAAAAAAAAATTATTTTGCAATGTGCGACTTGAAAATAAGAGATTTGGAATCGACAAGTGTTTACAATTCCACGTATATGTAATTTGTCCTTATAAGCTATGCTTCCAAGATTTGAAAATATTTTCATTTTAAATTTTCAGACTAGAGTGGAGGAAAAAAGAAATAGGCTTAACCTAGTTGTCATTCCCAATTATTTGAAAGTGCATTTTTTCATGTCTTAAATCCATGAAAAACTTTGAAGTGTTTGAAAATGATCTTTTAGTATAAAAAATATCACATGAAATAGAAAAGATAAGTTTAATCCTCTTCGTCACTTCTGAAAAAGAGGTACGAAGAACAAAATGGTTTTTACCTAGTTGTTATTCTAAATTGTTTGAAAGTACATCTGTTCATGCTTTAAATTTATAAAAAAAACTTTAAATGTGTTTAAAGATTATCTTTTATTCCCAAAAACATCACATGAAACAGAAAACATAAGTTTAATTCTCCTTATAATTTCTCTGAGTAGGAAAGAGAAAATATAAAATGGGCTTTACCCAGTTTGTGACCCTAAAAGCATTAGGCTCAATCTTGATTCTTGAATGTTACTTGATTTTCACATGTTCTGTCATACTTATTTTGCAACAACCACCTCAAATTTAAACACGTTTTGTAGCAAAATTTAATTTTTTTGTTCACATATTTCTAACACTTATAGAGAGGCCTTAATCTAAAGTATTTGAAACTGCAAAAAACGGTATTCGAAAAAAGTTGGCTTGACCAAGTTATGTTCTTTAAATTGAACTTATGAAATTTCTAACTTTTCGAAACAAATTACATACGACAGAAATCGAAAAAATGGTAGATTCAGAATATTTTATTCTCAAATCATTAATTGCAAAATTAACGATTTTTTTAATTTCTCAATTTTTACCTGCTTACTTACAAAAATTATATGAATGGTCCTTTTAATGATAACTAGAAAAATTTGCCGTGGGACAAGAAAGCGGCCTGGCGTCGCCACGCCTTCAAAAAAAGTACCCTAACGACGCCAGGGTCCGCCAGGCCTCGACCACACCACTGATTAAGAGAAAGAAAAAATAATTCAAAACAAACGTCATGTGAACATACAGTTCAATATTAATAAAATTTAATCTACTGTTTTGTCATGAATGAGTGACCATGGCACATCCCCACGCGCTCCTCTCATCCACAGCCGCCGCTGCGGTGTAATTCTTGGAATGCCCGAATCGAAATTGCTACAATTCAAAGTCTAGTATATACGAGGGTGGTCTGAAAAGTTTCCGACCTCAACATGAAGATGGCAGCACTCGTCAATGAAAGCTAGTGATTTACTATATAGTTTTACGTATTTTAGTTATTATTAATATTGAACATAAGAGGTATATTTTTTATTAATTATTCTGATCATTTATTGGTTTTAAATATTTTCTCCAAATATTTGTGTCATTGAGGTCTTAAATATTATTAAATTTATTTATTAGGTACATTAATTATGTTAACAACTTAGAATTTATTAAACTCTAACAATTAATCAAATAAATTATATGAGAAAAATAAATAATAGAAATTTAATATTACAACTTTTTTCAAAATGCATCTCAAAATTAAATATGATTAGTATTAAAATGCATGTTTCCATGACTTTTTTGAAATTATTAGTCACAGTTATTCTTATTTTTGCATACCCCCCCCCCCCCCTCTTAATTTGTAAACAGTATTAATTTTTTTATTATTTTTCCCTTTTCTTAATGTAATACAATGTAAAAGTCACGGATTACTAATCGGAGCGGCTATCTGTCCAAAAAAATTAGATACCTCAACTTTTGTACATATTAGTGAAAATCTCAGCAGAAAAAAATTCTAAAAATATGGGACAAAGACATGTTGCAGATGAAGCTTTTCCCTATACTGATGCAGAGTTTTAAAATTTTCAGTCGATAAGCAATTATTTCCTGACAAATTCGAAAGGGTAAATAGTACCATTATCTTACGATTATTTTAGAATACTAAACTTTAAATGGCTGTAATTTTTCTGACCCTTTATGTGCACAATGGTAAAATTTAGAGTCAGAAACAGTCATTTGTTGTTTGGTTAGTGAGATGTCATTTCCGAAACTAACGAACGTGCGTATGGGGCAGAATACGTCAAGTGTTCCCACCTAAAATTAATCTTCTTTGGAACGGGTTGAAACTTAGTTGAATTATCTAGTAGACCTATATCGATTCACCAAACCGAAGGTATAATTATCAAACGGTTGTCAATATACAGGGGCCTTAAGTTTTTCACTTTTTAATGCGTTTCTTCACCTTCACGTTAGTGTAACTTCTTTTAGGATGATCCGATTGGACTTTAGCCACAGTGTTTTGGAAAGATTTTTTCATGTACTTTAAGACTATATACCATTAGTAAGTATACCATTAAGCCATTTCCCTTTCAGGGTAGGCGTGACACTACCCGATTCGGGTAGTGTTTCTAGGTGGATAGTTTCTCGTATTAAATAACTACAAGTGTGGGCTCACCACACCCACGATGTGCCAACAGCACGCAGTATTCTCGAATGGCCACCCATCAAAGTACTAACCGCGCCCAATGCTGCTTAACTTCAGTGATCGGACGAGAACTGGTTTTTTGAGCGTGGTATGGTCGTTGGCAATAATACATAATAATAATATAATAAATAATAATATATATAATAACCATATATATATATATATATATATATATATATACATACAGGGTGATCCTGAACTCATCATCCCACATAGCACACTTCCCGAAAAAACCTGGTGTTTTCTTAAGACTTGGTCCAAGCGGCCCCGAGAAAAAACCAGGTCTGCCCTAGGTTTAGACCTATACTTAAAACCAGGTTAAAACATAGGTTCATGTCCGCCGCGATTTTTTGGTTTTTGAAAAAATGTAACAATTTCACATATTTTTTAAGGATCATTTGGTATTTTTAATAAAAATAGCGTAAATTAATAATAATCTAGGTAGGCATTGAATTTGTATTAAAATTGGTTATTTGTTTTAAAAAGTGGTGGACAATCGCTGGTACTTTTTTTATTTCGCTTTTGAAAAAATCGGGATTTTTAGGCATTAGGATTAGTAGGAAAAGAATTACATTTTCATAATTCTTAAAATTCCTAAAAGTGCATATATATATAAAATAAATTTATTTACTATGTTAAATCCGAAGACGTTAGTTACCATCTTGGACATCAAAAGTTATACAAACGGGCGGGCCGCCTCGCAATTTAATTCGCTGTTCCAAGCTGAAGCGTTCTTATATCCTTGGCAATTAATCTCATTTATGAGAAAGGGTAGCACCCAGCGCTGCGCACCGACCTAATGCGGAACTAATGCTCTCAATGCGCTTGCGCGGCTGAAGTGGCATTAATAGCGGGAAACTTAAATCAGTGTCCCGCACAGTATAAGGATGATATCACTTACAGCTTCCCAATCTGAATAAAGCCTAAAAATTGCAAAATATCATCACATACGTTTGTTCAAAAATATTTACATAATGATCAAGAAGTATTTCAATTTATTAATTCAATTGCATTTAAGCAGGACAACATATAATAGGTTTTAATTGCATTGCAATACTGTGCATGTTTTAAACATTTAATTTCTAAGTCCAATTAAATCGGGGAGATCCAAACAGAAAAATTTTTAATCCATAAACATTTTGCGCTACAAGTAAATGAAAAACGTAATAGCACTTATTAAAATTCATTTAAAAATTCGAAGGTTCGGATCCACGCAAAGTAAATCAATTTTTATGATATTTAGAGGTGGTGCAAGCCCCATGAATCTTAATGCGTATTTCCCATAAAAAAGGACGTGTTTGTAAATTTTATTCAGAATCCTCAATATTAGATAAATCGAGTTGAAACTCAACATTTATCTTCATAATTAGCCATAGAATACGAATAAAATATTACTTTTCAATTATCACCCCGATAAGTATATTTTATAGGGTCCCAAAAAAGCTCCATAAGTGAAAAAATGGATTCTGCGAGTTTTTGGCGCTAATTATGATTTTTTTTTGCGTTTTTCAAAATGCAAATTGTTTTGAATACATAAAATACTACTTTATACTGATAACTAGATGTTTCAATGAATTGTTTCCACAATTTATTATTATTTTTAGCAATTTTCTGTTAGAATGGATATAGAAAGTCGCCGGTTTAAAACAAAAAGTTCTTCTTTTTGTCCAATTTTCAATTAGAGACAGGTGACAGTTCATTAATTTCAGCTAACATGATTGTTTGAACAATTAATTATTATTGTTAATAATATTCCCTTAGAATAATTCCAGAAAATTGCAGTTTTTTCCCGAATTTTCCACTTTTTGTTCAATTTTCAATTAGAGTGAGGTAAATAATTAATTAAATTCAACGAAATTATTTGGTTAAACAATTTATTATTATTATTATTATTAATATTTAATTTGAATAATGCTAGTAAAGTTGCGGTACCTTCTGAAATTTACAACCATTTGTCTACTTTTCACATAACGTGAGTTAATAATTAATTAAATTCAACAAAAATAATTATTTGAACAAATTATTATTGTTTATTAATATTTTCTTTTTTATTAATGCAATATAGTTGCGGTTTCTTCTGAAATATTTAACTTTCTACCCACTTTTCACTTAGTAAATAAATAAATAATGGACGTTAACAAACATAGTTGTTTGAACAAATGATAATTATTTATAACTATCTTCTCTTAGATAAGTGCCAAAAAGTTGCGGTTTTTCTGAACTCTTGAACTTTTCCTCCATTTTTCACTTAGTGAGGTAATAATTAATGCAAGTCAACAAACATGCATATTTGAACAGTTTATTATTGTTGTCAACTATATTCTCTTAGACTAATGCTAGAAAGTTCCTTTTTCTCTGAAATTTTTAGTTTTGCTTTGACTTTTTAATTATGAACAAATAATAAGTGAACCTAAAAAAGAATCATTTTTAAATAGTATTCTACTTTTTTAAGTGAATTACTTTTTCTCTTTTCCCAATGTTTAAAAAAAATTAATTCAAACAAAAAAGCTATCTTACACAGAAAACAAAAACAAAGAATGGAATAATTAGGAGTAGGTGGGAGAACTAGGTGTGTAAATGACTTGTAAACGTTTTGTTTTAAATTACAACAAGAAGTTTATTGCAAAGCGTAGAAGAAAAATTTGGAATTGAACATATTTTGATATCAGCCCCCCTCCAGCAAAATATATTCACGAAAAAGAAAGAGATTGTTTGAAATATGTTTCTCTGTGATGTTTATTTATCATTTGTTCATAACTAAAAAGGCAAAGCAAAGATAAACATTTCAAAAGAAACTGCAACTTTCTAGCACTTATCTGAAAGTAAATAGTTATAAACAATAATAAATTGTTTAAAAAACCATTTACCTATTTTTACCTATTTACCTCACTAAGTAACAAGTGGGAAAAAAGTTAAAAATGTAAAAAAACCACAACTATCTGGCATTAATATAGATAAAGATTGTTATTAAAAATAATAATTTGTGATTCAATAATTATTTTTGCTCAACTTAAATAATTATTGAGTCACTTCAAGTGGAAATTAGACAAATAGATAAAAAATTCAGAAAAAACCGCAACTTTCTACCATTAAGCAAAGAGAATATTATGAACAATAATTATAAATTGTTTGAAAAATTCTTTTTGTTAACTCGAATTAATTATTACTTCACTTTAATTAAAAAATGGACAAAAGTGAAAAAATTCAAAACAAAAACCGCAACTATCTAGTATTAATATAGAAGAAAATCGCTATAGACAATAATCATTTGTTTAAACAATTATTTTCACTTTTCACTTGAATATTAACTCAATTCAAGTGAAAAGTGAAACAAAAGTTGAAAATTTCAGAAAAAAACCGCAATTTCTAGAATTATTCAAAGATAATATTATTAACAATAATAATAAATTTTTTAAACAATTATGTTAGTTAACATTAATGAACTGTTACCTCTCTCTAATCAAAAATTGTACAAAAAGTGGAAGAGTTTTGAAAAAACCGCGACTTTCTATCTCCATTCTAACAGAAAATTGCTAAAAACAATAATAAATTGTTAAAACAATTCATTGAAACATCTAATTATCAGTATAAAGTAGTATTTTATGTATTTAAAACAATTTACATTTTGAAAAACGCAAAAAAAAATATAATCAGCGCCAAAAACTTGCAAAACCCATTTTTTCACTTATGAAGTTTTTTTGAGACCCTATAAAACAGAGACTTATCGGGGTGATATTTGAGAAGTAATATTTCATTCATATTCTATGGCTATTTGTGGAGAGAAATGTTGAATTTCAACTTGATTCAGATAATATTGAGGATTCTGAATAAAATTTACAAAAACGTCCTTTTTATGGGAAATACATTTTAAACTTCATGAGGCTTGCGCCACCTCTGAATGTCATTTAAAAAAAAAAATTGATTTATTTTTGTGTGGATTTGAACAAGTTTCCGGGCGTTCTTCGTAAAATTTTTTTTTTTAATTTGGACCACCCTAATGCACGCAATTTGAGAAATAATTATTTTTACTCAGAGTGTCTTAAAAGTACCTATGAACGAACTTTACCTGTGAATTTTTAAATGAATTTTAATTAGTGCTATTACGTTTTTCATTTACTTGTAGCGCAAAATGTTTATGGATTAAAAATTTTTCTGTTTGCATCTCTGCGATTTAATTTAATTTAGAAATTAAATGTTTAAAACATGGACAGTATTGAAATGAAATTAAAACCGAATATATGTTGACCTGCTTAAATGCAATTGAATTAATTAATTGAAATACTTTGCGATCATTACGTAAATATTTTTAAACAAAGGTATTTGATGATATTTTCCAATTTTTAAGCTTTATTCAGATTTGGAAGCTGTAAGTGATATCATCCTTATACTGTGCGGGACACTGATTTAAGTTTCCCGCTATTAATGCCACTTCAGCCGCGTAAACGCATTGAGAGCATTAGTTCCGCATTAGGTCGGTGCGCAGCGCTGGGTGCTACCCTTTCTCACAAATGAGATTAATTGCCAAGGATATAAGAACGCTTCAGTTTGGAAGAGCGAATTAAATTGCGAGGCGGCCCGCCCGTTTGTATAACTTTTGATGTCCAAGATGGCAACTAACGTCTTCGGATTTAACATAGTAAATAAATTTGTTTTATATATACATGCACTTTTAGGAATTTATAAGAATTATGCAAATTTAATTCTTTTCCTACTAATCCTGATATCTAAAAATCCCGATTTCTTTCAAAAGCGAAATAAAAAAAGTACCAGCGATTGCCCGCGTCTTTTTAACACAAATAACAAATTTTAATACAAATTCAATTTCTGCCTAGATTATTATTAATTTACGCTATTTTTATTAAAAATACCAAATGGTCCGTCAAAAATTTGTGGAATTGTTACA
>CAKNYM010052345.1:538-18350 GCA_932195095.1 Andricus curvator | reverse complement strand
ATATATATATATATATATATATATATATATATATATATATATATATGTATATAATTAATTAACGTCCGTAAATAGGTGCGTCTGCGTTTTTGATAGATGCGTATCCTTGCGCAAGTGAACTCACCTTCTTAAGAGGAAAAGAGACAGACTATTCTGATTTCTATCTCTTTCACTCTTGTTGATTTTCTGCAGGCAAGCGCAGAAGACGAAAAAAATGGACTGATACGCACAAAAACGCCAAAAATAAATAAAATTAAAAGAATATTCCCATTATCCCTAAAAGGAAGGACATTTGGGTTGTGCGAAGGACTTAGAAGGACTTAGAAGGACACGACTAAAAAGAAGGACAAATCCTTCCAAGGAAGGACGTTTGGCAACCCTAACTAAGTAATCCATTCTGGCAATGTATAGAAGGCGGGTTGACGTTGATGAGGCCAAGAAGGAGAAAGACAATGCAGGGTCACCACTTGTGGCGCGAAGGTTGCTGAGCTAACAAGCTCAGGGAGTTTGCAATAGTGTGGCAAGGCAGAAGCTCGCGGGGACTACGCGAATAACTGCGAACCAGTGTTGGGTAAGTTACGCTATTAAAAGTTTCTAGATACAGTTACAGTTCCTTTTTTAAAAAAGTATCTAGTTACAGATACATTTACTTTTTTAAGAAAGTATCTAGATACAGTTACAGACATTAGATAAAGTAACTGCAGTTTTTTGTTAAAGTTAATAGTTTAAACTGTACCCCCCGTAAATTAGAAAAAATGTTGAACAGATAGACATCAGTTAAAATAAAAAGTATGCGATATGTTTTTACAAGTGAACAACAATACATTAATTTGTAATAATAGTACAAAAAAGTCTTCTTAACAGTATCCCTTATTAATTTTTAAGACTAGCTGTTTCTCAAAGGACTCATCCCCCAAGTTGCATCTTTGGATGTCATTACGAGGCCTGCGTCACAGAATAGCCTTTCGTAACTGGTCGTAATTGGCGCGCGATTCAAAATCGAATTGATTATACCGAATACGGCCAATGGCAGAATTCCTCTAAGCAAGCAAACGCAAGCGCAGTAGCCTAAGGCGCTGAATCCCAGTGCGCAAGCGCGATCGCGATATTCTTTTGTTCTTCCATTGCGCGGAATTTTTTTAATTTCTGTTTAAAGCATAACAGCTATTGAAAGGAAATTATACAAAAAATACAAAGTAACTCAAAAGAAACTATAAGATTAAAGTTACAAGTTACTGCAAAAATAGTAACTAAGGTAAGTTACAGTTACTTTTCTTTTCTTTTAAAGCAACTAAGTTACTGCAAAAGATACACGTAACTTATCTTTTTAATTCACTTAGATACTTGTACCTAGATACTACCCAACAATGCTGCGAACCACCGAATGCGAAGGGACGAGTACCAACAACGGAGGTCATAGCGCTCGACGACCTCATAACAACATACGCGATCAGGGTTTAGCTATCAGTACACCCTCCGTTTCATACACCCTACGTATTTTCTGGATTACCAGGAATCAAAATCAATTATGCACCACCGACTTTCCTTCATGAGAAGAACGCATTTCTAACTTATAATTCTATGTACTTTACAAGCCCCTATTTTTCGTTACTATTTTTATATCCTGTGGAAATGACTACTTATCCGGCCAAAAAAATCATTTTCAGGCATCCATCGCCTTATTATATAAAAAAATAAAAATAAAAATGGAATATTAACATTTGAATGACTTATGATCAAAACGTTCCATGTCTTTACTTTTTCGCGGAATGTTAATTCAATTTTATAAAGACCAAGGTTTCTCTTACGCCAGGCCATAGAGAATATGTAAAATTTTGTCTCAGCAATATAAAGTGCTTCCCATCAACTTTACACTAGCAATTTTCCAAGCGAAGAAACATTCCTCAATTCATGGTGTGGAAATATGCGTCGAAAAAAATCTACTGCCCGAGTAGAAGCAAGAGGAGCGAAAATCAATTTCCACCGTGATTCGTCTTCAACGACCCGGCCTATTAAAATCCGATACGCAGGTGAAGCTAGACGATGTTTCCGGTTTGCACGCGTCGAAAGAGGCAATTTGTGTAGCACTTCATTTGAACCGAAGTTGATTCGCGCGAATGAGTACAAAAGACTAAACAAATCCAGCCACCCGTCCTTTGGGAGACATTCCTCGCGGTGACGGCGACAAATCTGACATGGACGGGGCAACGCATAATCAAATCCACCTAGACCATTATTCCAGGAATGCGACTTCTTGGAAAACACGTTGCAAGTTTCTTCTTCCACTTCAGCTTTCCTCCTTCTATCTTTTCATTCGCCATTCCGGAACAATGAGAGAAATGGCGATAGGATAACGCGTGTTCTCTCGTAAGGTTGATATTACAGAACCGCGATACTGGATGCTGCTGGGAAATACCCCCCTACAGTAACGAACACCAAAAACGGCGGAGGGTGACGGAAATAGAGGAAAGACACGAGATCTGAGATCCTGAAGTATGGAAGAAACGTAAAAAACTTTACATTAGTTTTATCTTCATAAAAGTTTCCCTAAGATAAAGTGGTCGAAGAATGATCTCGAAAAAAGGGTAATGTTGGCATATAATCAACTAGAAAGTAATTAATAATAATTTATTATGCATTCATATGTTATACATATGTCGCACGAGATGTAACACCTCCCCCCGTAGTTCGACCATGGGTAGTAGGTGTCATGGCTCACTAATCAGTTCAGAGTAACATTATCGAAAATTAAGACTATTCTTATATATACCATTAAGTCATTTCCCTTTCGGGGTAGGCGTGACTCACTTGGTAAGGAAGGGAGTGATATGGGGTAGGGGGTGTATATTTTTAGATTGATCTAGAATTCCCGTGTTATTCATTTAAATAATACGTTTGTTCCCCAATACTGCTCCGACCCAGGTTGCTGATCAATCTCTCTAGCGATCAGCCCAAGTGAAGAGCCTCACAAAGTTATCATGTGAGGCTCCCCGCTCGGGCCCATTAGTATCCAAGGTCTTTTGTTTGAGACGTCATTCACTTCACAGAGACTCTTTTTATAAACTATTTGTCGCCACAATTTTCTGTCCTAGCACACCTCGCGAGCTTCCTT
Source organism: Andricus curvator (assembly GCA_932195095.1). Lineage (NCBI taxonomy): Eukaryota > Metazoa > Arthropoda > Insecta > Hymenoptera > Cynipidae > Andricus > Andricus curvator. The sequence goes on along the minus strand of CAKNYM010052345.1, from coordinate 15,238 downwards.
CACGTTCATGATTTTTTTCATGGAAGCTCTCGTGTTTCTATGGCTTCTTATGTCTCTTCGAATTAGGGTCTCATTCGCACATTCTAACCATTCTTTCCGCGGTCTGCCCTTGGGCACACTGCCATTTACTTTACCTTGATACACTTGTTTCGTTAGTCGTTCACATGTAATTCTCTCAACATGCGCGAACCATCTCAACCGACTTCTTTCCCATATGTCAACTAGTGTCTCTTTCGCACCACATTCTTTGAGGATTATCTCGTTACTCACTTTGTCCATCAGTGTTTTCCCGCATGTTGTGCGCATAGATTTCATGCCAATCGAGTTAATTTTACTCTTATCCTTTTTTTGATATGTCCACGTCTCGCTACCTTGTAGCACAGTAGGTACAAATATAGAATTATGCATTGCCATTTTAGCTTTATTGGTTATATTTTTGCTCCTGATAATGGACCCTGCTCTACCGATAACCTCCTTACCCTCGTGTATGCGCCTATCTAACGCCCGATCTATCTTTCAGTCACTAGTGAATAGGCTACCAAGATATATGTACTTATCAACTTGTTCTATTCTATCATCATTTAGGACAATGTTGCACATTATTTTCTCACCTCTTCCTTCAAACGCAATAATTTTTATTTTATTTACGTTAATTTTGAGGCCTGCCATGTTCTTCATGCTTGTGTTTAGCTTGCTCAATATTCATTAAAATAATGTAAACTCTCGTAATAGAAATTACATTGGAAATTATTTCGTTCCATCAGGTGTCTTTATGAAGAGTAAGGCTATTATTGTGAAAAACCGGCGCTTTCTCGATAGTAGACTCTAGGGGCCGTCCATAAACTAAGTTACCAATTTGAGGATACATACATGCAAGTCCTGGCAGATATAATGTATGTAATAAAGTCTATGTAATAAAGTCATATTAAACAAGACGGCTTAACGCTTTAGCCCCTCCACTTTCAGGTCTCTTATTCCTCTGCACTAGCCTAACGATATATGCTGACTTGGACACGGCAAAGCTTAACCACTCTACTTTATTAGAGAAAGGGTGATATGCACATAAATGTTGGAAAATTTTTGTTATAAGAAAAAAAATTATGCAGAAAACACTCTTGACGACTAGAGAATGGAAGATTCGCTGGCAGGAGTATAACGTTTACAGCATTAATTGAAATACTTGAAGCATGTTTTGATGTAATGGTGGATGAAACATTATTCGATGAAGTAGTAGTAGTAGTAGTAGTATACCATTAAGCCATTTCCCTTTCAGGGTAGGCGTGACACTACCCGATTTGGGTAGTGTTTCTAGGTGGATAGTTTCTTGTAGTAAATAACTACAAGTTGGGCTCACCACACCCACGATGTGCCAACAGCACGCAGTATTCTCGAATGGTCACCCATCCAAGTACTAACCGCGCCCAACGCTTCTTAACTTCAGTGATCTGACGAGAACTGGTTTGTTCAGCGTGGTTTGGCCGTTGGCCAAAGTAATTATACAAATTTAACCTAAACAAAGTGCATACTAGAATAAATTTATAAAATAGCTCAGGCTTCACCTTCCGGGCAAGAGCAACGAAGAAAATAGTTGGCCAATGCTTGGATGGTAACTCTACTATGTCGATAATACGATTAAACTCTAACCTCAAAACGAAACTCATGCAAAACACACAGAATCATTCCATTTCTCAACTGTCGGTATAACAGCTATTATTACTTATTCGGCAGATATCTGCGCGTGTCGTCTGCACCTACTATCTGCCCAAAAAATTTAGACACCTCGATTTTTGTACAGATTTTAGTGACAATCTCAGCAGAAAAAAATTCTAAAATATGGGACAAAGTACATGTTGCAAGTGAAGGTTTTGCCTATACTGATACAGAGTTATAAAATTTTCAGTTCATTAGTGATTATTTCCTGGCGAGTGAAATGTGAAAAAGTACCATAATCTTATGATAATTTCAGAATACTCAACTTCGAATGGCTGTTAGTCTCTGAAAATTAATTACAAACATTCTGCAAAGAATATATGGAATTCGTTGATCCTTTCTGTGCATAATGGTAAAATTTAGAGCCAAAAATAATCATTTGTTATTATGTTATTAATAAAAGAGTAGGAAGGTGTCATCTCCGAAACTATGGAACGTACAGAGATGATCCTTGAAGCAAATGATACATTCTTGGCTTCTGAAAATGTTGTATGTATTGTCAATGAGCAAAAACTTGCACTTAAATGTTTAAAAAATTATTTTCTTCTTGGAAAAATACAAAAAGCTTTACGATAATCGAGGCAACCGAACTCACAGCAAGGTATCTTGCCGGCGCTACTGCTACACACACGAGCTTCTCTCACACAGTTCCATAGTCCCTAAGCCCTGATGTAAAAAAGAGAGATACTATTCAGGGTACCGATAACTGTCAATATCTCTGAATGAATTAAAAGCCTGAAATATTTTACCTAAAAGTATTTAATATTTCAACAGCAATTGAAGTTTAAAATATTAAAATGTTTAACTTGTTTACTGTTTCGTGACTAATAGTCAACACGATTATTATATTGTATGAAATATAATTAACTTTATATCACTTTCAATGAAATCTGTAAAAACGCCGGTGATTAAGATAGATCCGAATTTAAAAGAATCGCAAATTCAATTTTTTTTCTATCCAAATTGTTCATAAAAATCATTTATGGTAATTTTTTATAGGGATATGTTGAATCAGGTCCAACAGAGATTCCCTCACAAATCCAGGTTTTTGCAAGGTATATCAAGTTTTTTTTCAGGTATAATTTTTCATAATACCGAGCCATTTAAATATTTCGCATTCTTGTAAAACAATCGACTCGGAATATGTTGACTATTCATGATTTAAAGTAAGAAATCTTTTTTTTTTGTTCCAAATGTAACTGTTTTGTGCAAAATTATTTTTTAAGAGTAGAAATTTTTATTTGAAGTCTTGTATTAAAAATTGATCATTTTAGTGTAAAATTCATCAGATTGGTTGGAAATTTAATGGTTTTTTTGTGTGGAAAATTGCTTGTTGCAACTGACAATTGTACTATTCAATTTTTGCTTTAAAACATATCTTTTCAGTTCTATATTTAACTGTTTAGTTAAAAATTATTCTTTTTTACTTGAAAAGTTATTTCTTTGAAAAGTCATGAATTTTGTTGAAAAATCAGCTTTTTTGCTAGAAAATTAATCCTGGTGCTTGAAAATTAGTCTTCTTGTTTACAAATTTATCTTTTTCGTTGAAAATTCATCAGTAGTAAGGAATGATTAAAGATTCATCATTTTAGTAGAAAGTTATTTTTTTTTTTTTTGAAAATAAAAACAAATTGGCTGAAAGTTAAACTCTTGTGATAAAAATCATTCTTTTTGGTTTAAAATTCTGGTATTCCAGTTCAAGATTCTTCATTTTAGTTGAAAATTCATCTTGAATGAATTTTTTACTGCAGAAGATAATTTCTAAACGAAACATGGGATAGTCGTCATTGTTCAGTAAGAAAACATTATGTTTCAACTACAGAACAAATGTTTTTCAACCACAAAAAAATAATTTGTAACCATAAAATAATATAAGTATGGTATATGAGACAATCCCATACTTCATGTCTATTTGAATGATGTATAGTGGATGTATAGCTTGAATATAGCTAAAGTATAACAAGGTATAGTCGAAGCATAGTAAAAGTATTGCTAAAGTATATATGAAGTATAGCTGAAGTATAACTGACGTATATCTGTAAAGTATAGCTCAAGTATGTCAGAAGTATAAATAAAGTATGCCAAAAGTAGAGGGAAAGTATGGCTATAGTAGGTATAGCACAATTATATTTATAGAATAAAAAGATGATATGAAATAAGGACAAGCGTTATATTCTTCATGATAACATTGGAGACCTGAAATACATCAAATTAGAGATCCAGAATCATGATTTTCACAGCATAAAAAAATATTTTTTTCCACTTCGAAATTAAAAAAAATTTAAGACATTCTTTACCTTATTAAAAATATAACATTATGTCATTTATCTAAGTAATAAATCAGTCAAACTTTGGCATGCAATAATAATGCTATGGATAGGAATCAAAGATTACTGGATGACTTACCCACATATAGAAAATAATAATAAGAAGAAGAATATAAGCTTCTTAGATACACCTTCTTGCTTTGAGGAAAGTCCATGTAGTTGAAAAACTGAACGGTTGAATTTTGTATCCGAAGTAGATTTCGTGAATAAAAGAAATAATATGGCACGAATGTTGTTGAACATTAAAAAATGTATCAACTAGCTTCTTTATTACACTTGCGAACAATATTCGTTGCACATTTTTCTCAAGAAATTATTTAAATGAATTATACAAATGAACATATATTATATGCAATACTTTAGCCATACTCAAGTATAGATGAAGTATATCCTACACTGCACAGCTATACTTCAGCTATACTTTAGCTATACTTTAGCTATACTATTTCAATATGCTTGCAGTATGGGATTGTCTGATTTACCATACATGCTTTATACTTCTGAAAGTCAATGATTGATCAATCCCATACTTTTAATGAATATATTCGCATCACGTATCTCGTGCTTGGCACTCGATTTTGTCGAAAATGTGAACTTTTCTACATTATGTTCAACTCTATTATATCAAATGTATATTACATTTATTTATGTACCTCGGCCTGGAATTGCTTATTCAGATATTGCAAAATAAAGTACAAATTTTATTTATCATGATTACTTTAATATTTGTTTCTTATTTTTCATTCAATTTTATTCTCAGCTATCCTGAAAATGTATCATTTTAATACATTTATATTATTAAAATTCATAATATGCATTGGTATTGAAACAGACGTATTTTCATTATCTTGTTTTTATAATTCAAAAAAGTGCGCATTCTGTAAGAAAAAAAAACAATTTTGTTATTAAACATTTTATTTCAACTTCTGCCGTTTTTCCATAAATTTAATTTGTTTATTTACAATGTTATTTTTTACAATTTAAACTAAAAATACGCATCCAAGCGTCAAGTGGTTTGGAGCAAATTTGTAGATATAATTTAGGCGAAAAATTTTGTTAAATAAAATGGTATTGTTGCTTGCGTCCTTTTTCTAAAAAGGTAATATTTTTGTTTTTAATATATTTGTATAATAAGAGTTTGTAACAAATTTGTAGATCTTCTTCGGTTGAACAACTTTTGTCTTTTCATTTTTGTTCGCTTCTTGTGTCAGTTTTCCAAAAGTTTCATTTTTTTATTTTTAATCTTGTTTTTTACGACCAAAAGACAATCTACTCGTTCTATCTAAACATTATTGATAACAAATTTGTAGAACCTTTTTTGAAATTGTGTCGTTTTCCAAAAAATTGAATTTTTTTATTTTTAATGTTATTTTTTACGATTAAAACAAAAACTACACGTCCTATCGAAAAATGATTAATGACAAATTTGTAGCTTTTTTTTGGATGAGCAACTTTAGTCACTTCATTCCTTTTGATAATTTGTGTCGTTTGTCCAAAAATTAATTAAAAAATATTTAATGTTGTTTTTTACGAATAAAACAAAAACCAGGCATCCCATCAAAAAATAATTAATAACAAATTTGTAGCTATTTTTCGGGTGAACACCTTTTGTCTTACTATATTTTTTTTCGTAGCTTGTGTCGTTTGTCCAAAAATTTTATTATTTTATTTTTAATGCTTTTACGTTATTACCGATCTTCTCTGAGTTTGAACCTCACCATGGTAACTGCACTACGGTCGGTAAGATAGAAACCACAAGATACTTAAAGTATTACCATGAAAGGATAAGAACTCAGAGAATACCGAGAAGTTAGCATATGCTCGATTTTTGGGAGACTGTAATTGCAGACACTAACGTTATGAGATAATTATAATTGTATCCATTATCATGCAAATGTTCTTATAATTTTAACAATGTAAAAAGTAACAAGTTCAAAGTTAAATCCAAACATAGGGAATATAAGTACATACGTGTGACAAAAGTAACAAAAGGAAAATTCAAACCGCTTTAGAATTTTAAATCCTTTATTCGATTTGCAATAAATTAAAAGTTCAAATTATTTCAAGTCAAAAACAACTTCAAACCATGGTTTAAAACCACGGTTCTCAAAAGGCAAGCTACAACCTTTTCCAAATTTTAATTTAAAATCAGTGTTTTCATTCACACGCGATTCTGAAATTATAATTCACATCATTAAGTTATCCAGGCTATGACAGCTCGAGTTATCGTTGTAGAGCTAGATGCAACCATATATGAAGCGTTGGGTGAAAAAACAACCTAACTCGGAAAATCGTGTTTTGAGATAAATCGATTCAAAGATTTCAAGCTGTTATTGAACTAAGAAAATATTAATTTAAAAATAAATCCTTTCATACACATAAAGTATTACAATCTAAAAGTGAAATCCTGTCGAGAAAAAAAAATTAAAAAAAAAAAGAATTATTTAAATAATTGAAAATAAACAAAACGAGTTAGGTTGTTTTTCCCTCCAATGGGTATTATATGTATTTTTTTAAAAATAATTTCACGTTTTAAACATTATTTAATGATTTCTACTGATATAATTGTTATTAACATGACTGAACTGGACGTTTCTGTCGTTGACTGATCCATTTTTATCTAGATTTTAATGAATTATTGAGCAGTAACAATAAAAATAATAGCACACTGATTCGCCGGCTGGTCACTACACGCTGCAGTCTGCACATCTGTGCGAGAGCGAAGAACGGGAGCTGCGCGCGCGACGTTTCTCCATGCGTCCTACTCTAGAATAACGTGATTTACGTAAACAAAAATAACTTTTATATTAGTTTTGAGCTGTGTACTAACTGATTAGGGTTCGCTGATTCCGAAAAAGCGATTTACGGAAAAACAACCTAACACGGGTTAGGTTGTTTTTTAACCCAACGCTTCATATACATCGACTCTATGCATTCGAAATGTTTCTCCTCGTTCTTATGCGAAGAGTAAGTGTCTAACCTTTACTGCCTTTTCTACTGCACCACGGCTCACATTACAGCAACGCTTTCAAACATTCGCGGTTAATAGAATTTGCAGTATTTGATTAAAGCGACTAACCAAAGTCAATCAAAAAAGGGGTTTATGCACATTTACCATTAAAAACACCCCTCAAGCAAACGCGGAAACAAATTCCTTCAAACTCTTTTATTCGTTCCTTGTCTAAGCGCAGCTGTGTAACCTTCATCGCTTTTTCTACTGAAGGCGCGATTATGGTCAGGCAATCCACTTGTATTATAACGAATATCTGAGTGAACGCAATTATAACATCACACCCTACAATATAATTATTCTTGGGTTGCTTTATGAATTGAGTATTTTCACAGTTATTGAGCTATCTCCTCTCATTGACATCACCCGTTTTGAAAGAATCGCACCCTTAGTTATTCAATGATGAAATCTATGGCCGAATATTTTGCCATACCGCAGGGGGTAATTTTGATGGTCATATATGATGGCAAAAACATGTCTGCCAGATATTTCATCCAGGATATCATAAATGGTCAATCTTGCGTGCCGGTGTGAAAAGCAATACCTCTATGCAGCCTTAACCCAATTAAAAGGTGCTGCAAGAGATAGCACTAACGGGAGGACCCCCCTCTCTCTCTCTCTCGCTCTCCCTCTCCCGCTCCCTTGTTTTAATGTCTATCAAAACGAAGACATTTTCATCGAGGACGATGAACCATTCTAAGGAGGGAGGACGGAAAATAAAATTCCAAAACTTTTCCAGTCAAAATCTATGCAAAGGAACACTACACATCTAACTTCATATGATGTTGGCACCATCTCATCGTGGCTGCTCCTCACATGAAATTTAATCCTTTCGTGACAAGATTTCACCTACCAGGGAACGCCTATAACAAGATAAGAACATGGCGATTGAAATCCATTTTAACATCAATGATTCACCTCAAGACTACTCTGGATCGCAATACACGGAGAAAAATGGATGGTCAAAGTTATAGGGTCAAAATTTAGAGAGCCAGTCTGTTCTTCTAGATGGTCTAAACAGCCTTTCAGAATTTTTTCGACATAGTCAGAGAGACTCTTATTTTATGGCCAGTCTGAGTGTTGTAAGAAGGTAAGACTCACTATCAGGGATAATCGAAGTATCCTTTCGGGATGGTCAATACGATCATCTTGTTTTCACTCATTTCGACCATCCACGGAAGAGCAAATGACCAATCGCGGAGGGCCAACCTGATTAGTTACCGTTAGCGTGTTTATTTGAATTGAATAAATGTGTAAGTCAAATGTTCACAACAAATAATAAATGTGAAGTGCATAAGAATATTAGGAATTATTGTAAATTCATATTTAAGATGAAAAATATATTCCTTTCTTTAAAAATCAAAATCTATCATTTATTTTTAAGGAAAAAATCTAATAAATAATTTAAATTTTACTTTACAAGTCCTTCTTGTGAACAAAGAATTATTTTTAGTAACTTTACTCTTATTATTTGCTGTTTAAAATTGCTTTTCACATTTCATCATTTCAAATTAGCGCGCCAACCTCAACCAATCCGGTTATCGACGCGATGGATGCAGTGTGAAAGGATACGAGAGTTGGGACCACCGTGGTTCAGAGCAATTTCAGAGTGAGTGAATATCATTGAGCCGTTCAGCGTCACATTTGCTGTTTCTTGAACTTAAACATATTATTTTTAACAAGTTTAAACTGCTTTTTGATATTTCGAATATGCGTGGAGAGTGAAGTGCATACGAGAGAACATCAAAATTGATGCTTCCAAGGGATTTAGGATAAAGGCGTAACTGGACGTTCAGCTATCAATTTGTTGTCGCCGTGTCGTTTCAAACTGAAAACGTGCAAAAAATTTCAGCATTCATTGATGATGCAGAAAGTAACGAGATGTGGGATATTGGTGTCTGAATTCACTTCAATGTTTGAAATCTTACAATTCATTGTGACACCGTGCCGTGTCCTTAGCCTTTCATGTATTTCGTATAAATTTTCAGGTTTTATAGGTTCCACTTAATTTTATAATTTCCAATCTCTTATAAGAGAAAGCCTGCAATAAGTAGGAAAAGGACAACAAATATAGAAAATGTAGGATAATCAAATCGACCCCCTAAGATGGCCAGGTCGATTGTCCGAGGAGATCAAGTCGACTATCTGATATGACGAAATCAACCTTCTATGATGAGCGATTCGCCCCTTTATAATGATCAGTTCCGCCATCTCTCATGATCGGTTCGACTCTCTATGACGCTTGAGTCGACCGTCTGAGATGACCAAGTCGAAACTCTGATATGATCGATTTGAACCTCTTGTTTTAATCTTCTAGAGATAGTCGCTTTAGCCATCTTCAAGGGCTGTCCTATAGTTGACCCTGCAATATAGTCTGTCTGCGCATCTAGATGGCCAAAATGACCTTCCATTTTTCTCCGTGTAGAAGAAGATCTGTGAATTCAAGTTTTATGGACTAACTGACTCTTTTCCCCCAAAATGCTACCATTTCAAAATTCTACCAGTAAAAATTATCATCAATGACAAATTCCATAATATGGATAAAGATTACATTCACATTGCAGAATCCTTAAAAGTAAACTGCTGTTGTTATACACTTATATAACAAGCTATACAGCCACTATTGGACCCTGAATATAATTAATTCTCTAAATACAGAGTTTAACGAACATGTTTTCGTAAAACATAAGAAATCAAAAGTTCTATCTTATGTGCTTTTGATAAGAAAAGGCATAAGTGAGTAATTTATCTAAGCAATTTATGTGACGAATTGAGAGAATTCGTTAAGGTGGGCTAAGAAAAGAAATAAATTTTCTAGAAAATGTTCATTTTAAGAGGGGTGGCATCAAGATTACTATAATTAATACCAATAACTAATAATCTAATTAAAACATTAATATAAGTTCTTATTGTGTTAGATATATACGCCCGCAGTGAGTGAGACAATAGCTCAGAAGCGAGACTCCGCCTCCATGACAAAAAGGAAGGCCAATCATTCAAACAAGATGGAGAATGAGAAGCTGATAAGCAAGTGAAACTACAACCGCACAGAGCGACGTCCCTAATCATGATGGCCGCCGGCTCAAGAAATGTAATCCGACCGCGATGAGGATTAGAAGACCGCCTACAGAATAAAACACTACACCCATAGTATGATATCTCGAACCACGTGTCTACTGTTTTGTTCTGGCCTACTTTTGTATGATTGTCACAGCAACCGGCGAACGAGTCACCTACACGCAGCAATCATGTGAAGGTGGGCTGGAGCAGGGTGGCGGCGCCTGCAAGAGAAGCATTGTCGATTACAAGATCATAGGTCGCACAAAATACGCGCAATGGAGAATCATTTCACCTCGTAAAATGGCCTTTTATCTTGGAACCAAGAAAATAGTAAATTGTAGGATTTAATCAAATTCTACATACATATGCTCATGTAAACGGTAAATTGGGAGTCCTCAATGTTAATAAGTACAAACCGGTTGCTTTGGAACTACGGTATGCACGTAAGAGAAAAGGAAATTTCCATTTCGCACTGAACCATATCGTTGAGTCAAGGCATACACGTGATTATTCCTACTAAAATTTTATAACACACAAGTCGTTGCAGAATTGTGATCAAGTACGTAAAACTACATAGGTCAAAAATCTTGAGCAAGAAAATTTTAACGGAAAATAGCATTAAGGAGCACCAATACAAATTTTTGAACAAATTAAAAAATCATCGAGGACGATGATGATTCTAAGGTGGGAAGACTGTTACATCCCGAAAATTTTACAAAATTTGATGTAACGCCTAGCTAGGTGCAACCTACCTTATTACGGTCGGTAAGATAGAAACCACAAGATACTTAAAGTATTACCATGAAAGGATAAGAACTTAGAGAATACCGATAAGTTAGGATATGCTCGATCATTGGGAGACTGCAATTGTAGACTCTACAGTTATGAGATAATTAAAATTATATCCATTATCATGCGAATGTACTTATAATCTTAACAATGTAAAAAGTAATAAGATCACAGTTAAATCCAAACATAGGGAATATAAGTACATACGAGTACTTGTGACTAAAAACTAAAACAATAATTTTAATGATATACTTCACAACATTAATGTAAAACCTAGATAGTAAGTGAAAAAACATGTATATAGTCAGATAATGCAGTAATCAACAGTGTCTGACTAGATATATGGAAATACAGTTAAGTTAGCGCATAAAATCCGGACTCTTGAAAGGTCAAGAGTAGAGGTGTACGATCGCTGGCCGCTGCGGTAGCTATTAGTCACCGCATGCAATAACAAGACTCGCGCATATCAAATGACCCATAACCGATCTAGAGGAGACACAACCGATAGCCGGAAGTCGCGGTAGACGGGACATAAACATTCCTCGCTCGCGTAATCTGAAACTCAATATTAGAAATGATTTAAAATTCGATCTTGCAACGAGTACGTGCCTTGGATCAATGTAACGAGTACGTGCCTTGGATCAATGTAACAAGTACGTGTCTTGGATCAATGTAACGAGTACGTGCTTTGGATCAATGTAACCATCCTATCCTTAACATAGAGAGCAAGAACTATATAAACCCCAGAGCCACCCTTGATAATTGTCTTACGTTCCAGCAGTCACACTGACAACTTCGATCTAAAAGTCGCGTACTTTTGGTCTTAAGTTCCCGGCAGTCACACTGACAACTTCGATCTACAAGTCGCTCTGTACAAGTCGCGTACTTTTAACTCTTCGTGAACCAACGAATTATGAAGTTTCGGTTTCGATCGTCTTATGAGTCTATTTCCGGGTAAAGTCCGCAGTGTTATACATCCGTGAAAACAGAACTCAAGAGTGGATTCGGTAGCTGATATAGGACCGTGTATCGTTCTACGGGTTAATTGTGATTGTGAATTCCTTTGCTATTACCCGAATCAACTCTGCGAGAGGTTCTTGCCATTGTCCTCTGATTATAGAGACGCAAGCGACAAACTACTACTCTCTCTTGCCCTTCTACGAGTAAGAAGGTACATGTAAGTTAAGATTTATGTAACTGTAAATCTTATCCTCTATTTTATAATAAATCGTTTACTATCGTGACTATCTTTTCGCTATTTTGAGCACTGGTTTAACGCAGTTCGCATAGAGCTGACAAGTGACAAATGTACCCACAAATAAATAATTGGTCAGGTCTTACCAGCCTGACATAATCAGCTCACTAGCCTCCCTCATTCTAACCATTTTCCAACCTACCCTCGCATTTAGCTCGGGACGTAACAATACTACATTCTGATAATTTTCTTTTCATCGAAAAAATTCGTAAGGATACATTGTTCGACTTTCCGAGTACTACAAATAGCCGTACATGGAATTTCTAAACTTCGAAAAAAATGGTCTCAAAAATTTTGAAAATCCTCTAACTTCTTGAATTTTTATCCAAAATAGCTGGTTAACGAACTCGATCTTTCTTTTTGGTTCTTTAAACTGTGTGTCGAATCACAATCCAATCCTATTAGTCTTTTAAAATTTTTTGCGGTATACAGTCGACGACAATGACGACAGAAAGACAGACACCGTCGTAAAACCATTTTTTTCGGATTCAGGGGCTCGAAACGTGGAGATTTAGAAAAATCCGAGATATTCAGTATTCATATAAAAGTCATACCTTCTCATTATGATGAGAATGTAATAATTTTGAACAAAATAGTTACATACCCGAACAAACTTGATATACCTTGCAAAATCCTGGAATTGTGAGGCAATCTCACAATTGTGATTTCATTCAAAGTGATATACAGTTCATTATATTTCATACAATATAATAATCGTGTTGGCTATTAGCCACAAAACTGTAAATAAAATTAAAAGTTTTAATATTTTATATTGCAATTGCTGTTAAAATATTGATTACTTTTAGGTCAAATATTTCAGGATTTCAATTTATTCAGCGATATTGACAGTTATCGGTACCCTGAATAGTATCCCCTTTTTTGAATCAGGGCTTAGGGACTGTGAAACTGTGTGAGTGTGAGAGAAGGTCATGTTGCACGTGTATCAGTAGCGCTGGCAAGGTACCCTGCTGTAAGTGCGGTTGGTTGCCTCGATTATCCTAAAGCCCTTTGTATTTTCTTTCCATATATTTTTTGCAGAATTTTTGTAATTCATTTTCAGGGACTAACAGCCATTCAAAGTTGAGTATTCTAAAATTATAATAAGATTATGGCACTTTTTCACCTTTCATTCGCCAGCAAATAATCGATAATCAACTGAATATTTCAAAACTCTGTACCAGTATAGGCAAAACCTTCACCTGCAACATGCACACGGAAAAAATAAGTTTTATCAATTTTATGGAAGTAATTCAAAAGCAGCGGATATAAGCGATGACTAAACAGAGTTTTATATAATTTCAAAACCATTCCAGATAAACTGTAAAATTATTCAGGTGTTATTACAAGAAAGTTCCGTAGTTTTTAAAGTGAGCTTGAAACAAAAAATTTATATAATTATTGTGGAATAAATCGATAAAAAGTCTTCAAAAGTTTCGTAGAAATACATTTGGAGATATTGAGTGTTTCTGTAAAGCACTCCACTACATCCCGTGCAGAAATTTCGCCGTGGCCCCGACCGGGCCCAGACTCGTTCATATCGGGCCCAGATGTGGAAATCGAGTCAGGGCCAGACTCATCATGAAACACGTAGCCACAGTGAAGCCATGTCTATGGGCCCGATCAAACGCCCGATCTGCCCCCGGTCTGGCCCCTATTAATTACCCGAGTCTAGCCACATTATTGACTTTTTTATTAGTAATTAAAATCCTTTAAAATAATTATAACACAGCCCAAGTGCGAAGTTAGATACGGCCCAGCACTAGGCCAGTATCGGCAAAAATATTGCCGAAGATCGGCTGCCAATATCGTACCGTTGCTGGAATGATAACTTCGGTATGCACTTGGTGGCCAATTCTGGCTAGTAACGACATGACAAAAAAGGTATTTAAAAAATAAATATTAATTGATTGCGAGTATTTTGACTTTGAATATTAATGGTCCTGTGTAGAGTGAATATATATATATTACATTTTTAAATATTATATTACAAATAAAATTTCTAACGCTACGGGGTATCGAACCTACATCTATACCTAAATCTATCACCTAGCAGTCGAGAGTCTTGACCATTGCGCTAAACCTACGAGTTGAAAACCCGATGAAAAAGCCATCCTCATAAGCTACAGCTCAAAAAAGTTAAAACACCAAATTTTAAACTCTCTTTTTCTAATTAAATATTTATTATTATACGACGTTAAGTAAATGTAAAATATACGAACTGTTAACAGGAATATCAATGAAATAATTTTTAAATAAATAATTTAAATCGATTACAATTTTTCTTCGTGTTATATTTCGTTTTTTGGCATTTTAGACTACTTTACAACTTTCTACAATGACAGGAAATGTAATTTTTTATGAACCTTTAAAATTTTTAATGACGGAACTTAGAAATGAGATCGTGAACTTTGACAATTTTTGAATAACAAATTTTTTCAAACTTTCGTGTAAGGTTTGGTTGTAAGGTGTTTTAGACCATTTTACAATATTTAAGATTTACGTAAAATGTAATTTTTTCTGAACATTTAAAATTTTAATGACGGAACTTA
>CAKNYM010052344.1:403415-426503 GCA_932195095.1 Andricus curvator | reverse complement strand
TTTATCATAAGGCTTTTTTCTGTACATTTGGTGCGGGGTCCTTTAATACAAGCTGAAGTCGATTTTCATTTGACATAAAATTTCACTTAAAGTATATCTATACATATATTTTTTCGTGGAAGTAATTCGACATTATTCCGCACTGATTTTCAATAAATTATTCCTTCCGGATTAAAAATTACAATATCAATTCTGCTAATAACTCCACATCGATTTGTACTTTCCTATAAGAATAACTCACGTCGACAAAATTAGATTGTTTTTAAAGAAATGGCCCTTTTTACTAAATCAGGTATGCTAAAAACGAATAGAGCCTTAAGGTGCTTAAAACGACTCGGGTTTTCGCCAGATACATAATACGTCTACAAGCATGAATTGCTTAATGTAAGATTTTTACCACGTAACCTGGCAATTATACTTAGCGGAACAGAGAGCTTTTTCCGGAAAATTTTCTTGTTTTTTTTTGAAATTGAAAATTCAGTGCTTTTTGCGCCTGTAAAATGCAAAACTCTGGCTATTGTGTATGCCTGGCTGCAGTCACCCGGTCTAGTTTCAATTCACATAAAGATCTGCTCAATTTTTAATTGCAAAAAAAACGAGAACGTTTTCCTGAAAAAGCTCTCTTATTGCTTTCAGTTCCGGCCGGTATAATTGCCTTTAGATTATGTGGTAAAAATCTTACATTAAACAATTCATCCTTGTAGACGTATTATGTATGTAGCGAAACCCCCAATCGTTTTAAGCACCTTAAGGTGTTATATACAGTTATTTTGAGGGATTTTTATTTATTTTTTTTTTGCAATCTTGATAAAATTTCATTAAAATAGACTACATAGGATCTATTACTCTATATTTTTGAGTACTTTTTTATTTAAGAGACATGGCCGCTGCCGCGAAACACGTTTTCTTATTTTTATTTGCAGTGAGCATGATAAGTCCGGAACGAATTATCTGAAATCAAAAAACCAACAAGGTTTTATTATTATATTCCTATACGCAGTACCTGAACGAAGGGTTTCCAAAATTTGTTATGAAAAAAATGGCGTTGATTTCTCTAAAAATTTCGATTTTTGAGGTTCCAAAAATACGTTTTTTTACCCAAAAAAATGTAAATTTTGGTCCAAATAAAAAACCCTTCGTTCAGGTACTGCGTATAGGAATATAATAATAAAATCTTGTTGATTTTTTGATTTCAGATCATTCGTTTCGGACTTATCATGCTCATCGCAAATATAATACCATATATAAATGATTACGTGACACTCTGGTGTATGCCCTTAAAAATACTAAATTGACTCTACCCTTAAAAATACTAAATTGACTCTAGTTTTTGAGAAAAATAGAGTCAAACATCCAAAAAGCGTGTTTTTTGTCATTTTTTAAAAATTGTACCACAACACCCCAACGTCCGAGAACCCTTAATAGATATATTTAACAACTTTGAAGAATATAGTTATTATTAACACGTGAATTGCACTCTATTTCCTTAAAAACAATCTAAAATCGATGAAATTTTGACGTCCTGTTTAATTAATAATCCAATAAATCTATTATCGCCGTAAAGTTTATCTGAAGCACAGCAATTATGTCTACCTCTGGAGCTTGTTAGAGAAAATAGCACTTTGTCTTTTTACAATTGTTGTTTGTACATCTGGATTTATTTGCTATACCAGAAACTGAAACTGAGGACTTTGAATGGAGAAAAGAGTCCCAGACTTTGACTGAAATTCTACTTTCAACAAAAATGTTACATTTATATACCTTCCTTGAATTTTCTATTTTTTGTTCAATTTTCTTATTTTTCCCTATGGTTCCAATTCCTGGCGATTATCACGAGGTATTCATTTGAAACTGTATCATTCAGTTCCCGAAAAGAAGGATTCCTATTAATTAATTACCTAAATGGTAATAAAAAAAAATAAATGGAAGGTTAGCGAGTGAGGGATAAAAAAAGAGCACGCAGGTTTTTTTTTGGGTCACCCTAGTAGTATAACTATGACAGTTCGGTGACACCTTGGTCGGTAAAACAGTGACTGGTAATTTACCGACAGGCGCTAATGGTTAGCTTCCGTGCTAAATTACCGACAGTAGTTTCCATATCCATAACCGATAGTGGCGTTCTCTACCATACCGGCAGAGTGAGACACAGGCCATGGGGCCACAGCAGTCGGTAAGACATCGACGCGCAAAGATTCACTTTACCCACAGTCGTTTCCGAACAGACGGTCGATAAATGTGATCACTGTTTTATCGCGGGAGTGTGATACCGAAGTTCAGATACATGCCACGGCGTCTCGTCGTGGGGTCTCCGGCCCATATTCAGAGGCGCGCAGACGTGAGATTCCCCGCGCTCCCTATCCCGCTAGCGCATAGTGACTTCTGTTTAAAAGCCCACATTCAGAGGCGTGAATTTCAATTCATCTTGTTGTGAAATGTGAATCAGTGTAAAGTGAGAAGTGTCTAATGAATTAAAGTGTCTTACGAAAAGAGTGTTTCAAAAAATTTCAATGGTTGAGAAGAAGAGTGGTTCTGCGAAAAATGTGAGTTATTATTTGTGCAGTGATTCATGCAGTGAAAAGTGTTCTTCGTGTTGCTTTGTGCTATTAATTAAATTTTATTGTGTGTGTTCCTAGATTGTAAAGAGATCTGGAGAGTCTGGTAAGGCTCATCGTCGTCGTCATCGTCGGCACCATCCAAATCACGTTCCCGCTCACCATCACCGCTACCACAGACACCGCTACCGCTACCACAGACACCATCGAAGGCATTACCACCATCATCATCATCCTCATCACTAATACCATCATTGCCAACGACTTCAAGAACTTTACTACAACAAACTCCAGTGCAACTCAAAACACCACCAACATCAATAGATCATAACATAAATCCATATCAGAGTGTTCCGCTGAAAGATGCTGGTAAACAGAAACCATATAAACGTGCTGCCGCTCTAGTTCAGTCATCATCATCACTGTACGCAGCTATCGTGAACGATGATCTTCGTTTATCAGATGTAAGCAGTGATGATTAAGAAAGAAGTGCGAGTAAAAGACGGAACATAGAAATAATGAATCCTACTCATCGCAAAAGAACGCAGCCAGTTATAATAAGCGGACGTAAACCTGAAGGTGCGTCAAATAAAAATAAGTATAGATATATCGACGACTCCATTCAATATGAGTCTATGTGCTGACCGCGCCGTGTATGAGACTGTTCCCTATGCTTATACATAGCGCATAGTCTCATACTGGGCTCCGTCAGCAGATAGACTCATATTGAATGGAGACGATATATATATATATATATATATATATATATATATATATATATATATATGGGACGTTCTTTCTCAACCGTAAAACCGCTCTCTCAAAAATTCCTGTTGATGGATATAAATGATCTTGGGCTTAAAATGTTCCTTTTTGACCCGCCTTTCCGGCCCGTGTGGCCTTTTCGAAAATTTCAATATGGTGGCACAAAATGGCGGCCGAAAACGAGATAAAAATCGAGCGTTCGGATCAAAAAGCTTTGAAAAAAGAAATATTGACGACCAATTCGATTGCTTTTGGGCTTAAATTGTTGGTAATTGACGGCCCTAAAAAGTTGGTAGGGTAAGTTGGCGAAATTCAACGTGTCCGATCCAAGATGGCGGACAACAATCCTATATGGCGGACAGAATTTTTTAAAATCAACCGATTTCAGCCAAATTTGGTTTACGAAGGTTTTTGGGGTCGCTGATCAGAAATATGAACTCATATTTTCAAAATTCAATATGGCGGACCGAAAATAATGAACAAGAATCCAATATGGCGGACAAAATTTTTTCAAAACAACCGATTTCAGTCAAATTTGGTTTACGAAGGTTTTTGGTGTCGCTGATCACGAATCTGAAGTCAGGTTTGCAAAATTCAACATGGCGGACCAAAAAAGGCGGACAATTTTTTTTTCAAATCAACCGATTTCAGCCAAATTTGGTTTACGAAGGTTCTTGGGGTCGCTGGTCACGAATCTGAAGTAGTATTCGCAAAATTCAACATGGGGAATTCAAAATGGCGGACGAGATTTTTGAAAATCAACTGATTGTCGCTTGTAGTAAGTTGTTGCTTGTGGAAAGTTGTCAAAAGCTCTCTGCGTTTTACAGGGTTGAGACTGTCTTCGTGTAATAAAGCCCGCATTACTTTTTTTTTCGTTTTTTTTTTTAATTTTTTTTTATCTTTTCAAATGTTTTTTTTTACTTCTTGTTTAATTTTTCTTTTCTTCACTTTTTTCATAAATAATCTTTACATTTATTTTGATATGTTTTTACTTCATTTAGGAGAAATCAGTTGTTAATAGAATTTCGGATGCATCAGAGTATCTAAATGTTGTAAGAGTTTTGTTGGAGGAGACCTTAAAAGCATGAGCTTCGGAATTGTTTGTTACTGGTGGTGCACTGGAAAATCTTTTCGACAATTTCCTAGATGTTCTGTCATAGTCCTGTTTAGTGTAGGAAAAGGCTTGCCCTTTTCTGGATCAGGAGTTGCTAAAACACCACATTGATGTCTTAAATCTCTTGTCTTCTTAGAAATCCTTAAAGACACATTAAACTCTTCAGCAATGTCTCGTAATGACCTACAGTCAGGCAATATTGTCAGAATGGATACTCTTAATGGATCGCTTTCTGGAAGGGAAAAAAACTTTTTTTCAGTCCATCCATCAACTGTTCCAATTTAGCTTCTCTTGATAAACAGATTTTCTTTTTTGGTTGAGGTCCTTCATCTTCTTGAGGCCCCGAGGTACCTTCATCTATCGAAAAATTTGATGAACTTGCGGAATCCATATAGCCATCCAGTCTACAATTTGTACAAATTGAAGATTTTTCAGGAATATTAGGATACTTAGATAAGAATGAACCTGAAACCCGGCGCTGCTCTTTTCCTTCATGTCCTTTTTTATTGAAGTGATTAAAACCTCTATCTAAACGAACTTTTCCTGCAGACTGCGACATTGCTGTCACCTAAGTATTGTACATAAAACTTAAGTTTTAAATCAGTTATAATATAAAAAATTATATAAAATTATCGCAGCAATCGTCATTTGTTTGTCGCGTATGCACCAAATCAAAAAAGAGCTGCGCCGGGTTTCATCTTCATTCTTACATATCTAAGTATCCTAATATTCCTGAAAAATCTTTAATTTGTACAAATTGTAGACTGGATGGCTATATGGATTCCGCAAGTTCATCGAATGTTTCGATAGATAAAGGAACCTTGGAGCCTCAAGAAGATGAAGGACCTCAGCCAAAAAAGAAAATCTGTTTATCAAGAGAAGCTAAATTGGAACAGTTGATGGATGGACTGAAAAAATTTTTTTTCCTTCCAGAAAACGATCTATTAAGAGTATCCATTCTGACAATATTGCCTGACCGTAGGTCATTACGAGATATTGCTGAAGAGTTTAATGTTTCTCTAAGGATTGCTAAGAAGGCAAGAGATTTAAGACATCAATGTGGTGTTTTAGCAACTCCTCGTTCAAAAAAGGGCAAGGCTTTTCCTACACTAAACAGGACTATGATAGAACATCTAGGAAATTGTCGAAAAGATTTTCCAATGCACCACCAGTAACAAACATTTCCAAATCTCATGCTTTTAAGGTCTACTCCAACAAAACTCTTACTACATTTAGATACTCTAATGCATCCGAAATTCTATCAACAACTGAATTCTCCTAAATGAAGTAAAATCATATTAAAATAAGTCAAAAGATAATTTATGAAAAAAGCGAAGAAAAGAAGAATTAAAAAAAGTAAAAAAAACGTTTAAAAAGATAAAAAAAAATGGAAAAAAAACGAAAAAAAAGTAATTGGGGGGTTTATTACATGAAGACAGTCTCAACCCTGTAAAACGCAGAGAGCTTTTGTCAACTATTCTGAATTCTCCATGTTGAATTTTGCAAATCCTACTTCAGATTCGTGACCAGCGTCCCCAAGAACCTTCGTAAACCAAATTTAGCTGAAATCGGTTGATTTTAAAAAATGCTGTCCGCCATATAGGATTTTTGTCCGCCATCTTGGATCGGACAGGTTGAATTTCGCCAACTTACCTTGCCAAATTTTTAGGGCTGTCAACTACCAACAATTTAAGCCCAAAACCAATCGAATTGGTCGTCAATATTTCTTTTATCAAAGCTTTTTGATTCGAAAACTCGATTTTTATCTCATTTTCGCCCGCCATTTTGTGCCACCATATTGAAATTTTCGAAAAGGCCACACGGGCCCGGAAGGCGGGTCAAAAAAGGAACATTTTAAGCCCATGATCATTTATATCCATCAACAGGAATTTTGGAGAGAGCGGTGTTACGGTTGAGAAAGAACGTCCCATATATATGTCTACTTTACTTAATCAAGCGTTGTTTCTTATGAGTAATGGTGGAGTGCGACTTTATCGACAGAAAAAAACGCTTTTATTTATCAAGTTAAATTGTAACAAGAAATTCAAATATTGCTTACTTTTTCAAATTCAGATTCTTTTTTATAGTCATATTTCATTTTCTAGCTATCATTAAAAAAAGAATAGGCTGGATATTTAGATAATATACCAACGAAGTATGGTAACTGAATAAAGAAATAATTGTTTACCACGTGGATAAGCATATGTTTATGTGATTTATTGAAGATGGAAATAGAAAATATGGTTACAAAACAGAATCTGAATTTTGAAATAAGTGAAAATGGATAGAGAGGAGACTTAAAATGTTTTAATAGCAATTAAGGTTCATTCTATAATTTCATATTACAAATCGGTCAATGAGAGTTCATTGCAATAATTTTGTTACTGTCCTGGATTGTGGTAGTGAAGGGTTATCCATCTGCATCATTACTATCACAACCAACTCCTGATACATCGCTGGTAAAGAGGCAAGATATTACACCTCAGTGCTGCTGTTGTAAATGGAACCATCAAAATGATCCTCGTTTCCACTTGAAAACAATAGATCGAAGAGATTTTACAGGTCAAATTCTATGTAGTATATATATAGCCTATTATATAGTTTTTTCAACTCTATCAATCATAGATGTCAGCAGATGCAGCTTACGATCCTTTGCAACTTCTAAGAAAAATGTGGAGTCTAATAACCAGGAAGAACGTTAAAAAGAATGATAATATACCGATAGTCAATAATAGAAAGGAAACATTAATACAGCAAAAGAAGTTGTCTCATTATCCTCAAGCATAAGGGATGCACAATTGAATATTTAAAAAATATTCGAAATTTTTGTGAAAGAAAAATTAATAATCATTTTTTAAAATGTCATGCATGTAGGATTTGATACCTAATATAAGAGTTTTAAATAAAAATGTTTATTCTTTTACTTTAAGGGTTGTATTATTCATTATGTTTACGTTACATTTGTTTTCTAAAACATGCACAATACTTTCAGGTATAAAAAACTATAAATTGATCCTCCAATTCAACAAAAATTCTTGAACCAAATCTTTTATAAACTTTTTGAATCTGCGAAACAGCATACATTTTTTTTCAGTAAGTACCCACAGATAAATTATTGACTGGAGTCTATTCTCTTCGAGATGCACCTTCTACAAAATTTGTTTCTCGAATGTGTCCTTAGTTGGATGGTGAATTGAAATCACCAGAAACTCTCTTTTTTCTTATATTAACCTTATTCTATTTATTGCTAATACACATGTAGTAGAAAGGTTCAAATTATAACATTCAAGTATGTAGAAAAGATGACATTTATTTTTAGACAAATATTGTCAAAAATACATTTTTCTCAGGAAGATATTTTAATAAATAATATTTTAATAAAGTAAAGTTTCTTTTCCTTAACTGCTTCCTCAATCTTTTCAAATTTATCCTCCTCTGGTGTGTTCTCGGATGCTTCCTCAAAGATGTTCATGATTCTACCAGGCAAGAATACAGAAAACTGATTGTGCAATTCAACCACAATCCTATTACCATACTTTCTTCGTACTTTTCGA
Source organism: Andricus curvator (assembly GCA_932195095.1). Lineage (NCBI taxonomy): Eukaryota > Metazoa > Arthropoda > Insecta > Hymenoptera > Cynipidae > Andricus > Andricus curvator. The sequence goes on along the minus strand of CAKNYM010052344.1, from coordinate 418,518 downwards.
ATCTTCGACACAGCATCCTTTTTCTTCACAGTCAGTTCCGATAGTTTTTTTTTAGGTAGGACCCCATCCATTCGACCAACTGCGTGAATCTTTTTAAGATCCATCTTCGCTAAAGGCTTATTTAACTTTTTTCACAAAACGTTTGCACTGCACTTTGTTGAATGAAACCACTGTAATCTGTCGCTGCTCTTATAGTCCATTGTCCCACTCTTTGAACATTACGCCACTCGTTGCACATGTGCACAAATCTTCTAGATCTATACCATTAAGCCATTTCCCTTTCAGGGTAGGCGTGACACTACCCGATTCTGGTAGTGTTTCTAGGTGGATAGTTTCTTGTAGTAAATAACTACAAGGGAGGGCTCACCACACCCACGATGTGCCAACAGCATGCAGTATTCTCGAATGGTCACCCATCCAAGTACTAACCGCGCCCAACGCTGCTTAACTTCAGTGATCCGACGAGAACTGGTTTTTTCAGCGTGGTATGGCTGTTGGCTGAAGATGCTTCAAGAAAATCAAACTTTAGTTATATAACAAAGTTATATAATAACAAAGTTATAGTGATGTCACTTAGTGTAAGTAATGGCTGTAAAATTTAATTGTTAATAACATTATTATGTATTATGTAGCAACATCTATTAATAATAATCATAAAAGTAATAGTTAGGAATTTGAAAAAATGGTGTATTTAACATGAATAATGGTTAACTAGTGGATAGGTTTAAAAGTAATGAACACTTTTATTACCGTTAGTTATTTTTTTATTCATTCAAGAAAAAAGACTTAACCTATTTTTACAAAGTAAAATCTTAACCTAATTTGATAAAAGAAACATTATGAAAACAGGAATTCGCACTTATTATAAAAGTCTTTAAGCGTTGTATTTTTCAAACAAGTGTCTGTAGTATCTACACCTTTAGTCACATCATCAGCATCATCGTCGTCAGCATTGCTTCCAGCATAAATCCTGATGGTTGGCTGATCCTGAGGAGTCAAGAACCAGGTCTTGAGCGTCAGGACATTTTGTACAGCACAGTTGTAATTCCAGAACTGGGTATGATGATTACACGTGATGGAAACTGCATTGTGTAATTTCTTTAGCGAAGGATAGCCCAAATCCTCCAAATTGCGTACATTTAATCCAAACTCGTCAAACCATTTCTTCTTTTCAAGTCCTTTGACGTAAATAGCACAAGCACCAAGTAGTATATCTTGAATTATAGGTCTTACTTCCTCGTAGGCTATGTCACCAGAAATCCACCCGATACCGTGATAATTGCGCGTCAGCCACAAATTTTCACTCTTGTATCGGGCAGGCAGAGAGTTCCAATAGCAGGAAGGTTCAAAGAGGTAGACCAGAGGTTGAGCCTCTTCCTGTAGGGGAACTATAGCCAATTCCTTGAAGATGAACTGGCTGTAGGGCTTCTTAAAGCCTTGCACGTCTACAATGAACTCCATTTCGACGAAAACTGAATTCTCTTACTAAAATCATCAACTTTATAACTTTTCTCCCCACCACCACTAACATTACCCCCACCACTATCATCTTAAATCAACTTCTTCACACTACCACTCAGTGGCTGGTACTGAATCATACGGTCATGTATAATTAGACAGTAGGCTGCAGTTTCAGCGGGAAAATTGTCTGCAGATTCAAATTCCCAACGAACGTCCAGTGAGGTCTGTTTGAGAAACTCATTTTTTTTTGAGCAATCAATGACACTGAGAGGAGCGTATTCTTTGAAATCACCTTTCTTCAACATTGGTTCAGGCTCTTTACCATAGTAGGCTGCCTGAAAGTTTGCATACATCTCATACAATAGTGCAAACTGATTATGGCCAAAGTCCAGATTTAAATTACCATACGGATAGTACTGTGAATTGAGGAATAACTTGACATTGGTTATATTGCAGTGATCGAAGCGATTAGCATATCTGGCTAGCCTATCCTTTCTACCTGTTTGGAAACCCAGTATAACGTAACGTATTTTTTCCAACTGAGTTGATGTTTTCACAGTCCATATATGTCTTGAGGTGGTGGGAAGCATGGGGTATTCATACAATTCCCATGAGCGAAAACTCATAGTTGTGAGAAAATCTTTTCCAATAACGTCAAGCAAAGTTATCTTTTGCTCATCCGAAGCTATTGCATATGGTATCATCCACTCCACTTTATGAATTGAGATCTTGAATTGCTCTTCGTTTTCTGGTGCTTGTCGTGCTTAAACAACAGCATTTAAGTCACTGCGTGATCTTGTCAGGATAAGTTCATGCTTTGCATTAACAGCGATCTTTCGATAGTCTTCAGCAAATCCTAGGATCATACTGAGTGGTATAGTGACATCAAAGTATCCCTTATCATTTGAAAGACGTTTTGTTCCTTCTGGCATGTCGAGCCATCCGGCATTCTCTATAAAATAACTTTGTCCAGGAGCAAGTGAGATGTAGCCCTCTATGGTGCTAGTGAGACCGACGTTCTTGCAGCGATCAATCTCAATACCATTGAGTTCATAGCGAACTTCATCAAACAGATAGCAGATGGCATTGCTCAGTAGTGCTGTACTAGCAACAGCTTTAACTCCATCAGGCCTTGTTAGTCTTCCATACACATGCAGTGAACTCTTGCTGGGTAGTACACACAAATCTTGATGCTGGACAGCAATTCGAATTTCATCACAGTTGTTGAATGATGATGACGCATAAGGCTGATGTGCATGAATCTCATAATGTGCTATAGACTCATCAAATCTCACTGGTGTTTGAATGTTTAGTATTTCTTCCATTTTTATTGCAACAAAAGGAGATGATGAATATCTTGAATGGACGCTTCAGTTTCTTTTTCCACGTGGTTTGATCTTCAGACCAAGCTGTTCCAGAAAGAGCACGTTCTGAGGTGTTAGCTCCTTGCGTGCTGCTTGAGAACTGGTTTGCAATCGACATGTTTACGCTCTTATATAGACTCCTTTAGGATTGTACACTATACCCATTATGATGATGATTTGACGTGCAGTCGTATTGTTATCATCTCTCCTCGGAAATTCACCAAGTCACCGTCCTGATCAACTATGCGGAGTTGAATTTGATGTATTGTCTTCACGGCGATTGGAAGGTAAATGACGTGTGACGGCACTTCAACGATCTTATATCCTGGTGGTACATCAGGAAAGAATTCATGAATCGTGTGCGCTTTGCGATTATTTATGTAAGCTCCAGTAGTGTTATTACACTCAAGTCGCAGAGCATTCACTTTGAGAATAGCCACAGGTAGATCAGAAGTATGAGTCTTATTGGCTTCGAGAACACGTGGAGCGAATCCCAACAATCGTGCAATAGAATCGTGAGGTTGAAAGTTCACTTTGCGATCACACTTTATCTCGCTGCGCAATGTGTTATTATTTGGCTTGATGTTTATTGTAATTCGATCAATTGCTAGAACTTTCTGGACATAACTCTTAATGTCTTCAATCTCATAGCTGCCAGTAGGTATGGTCACTTCTCGATCACCAACATAGATTTTATTCTTTTCAATGTCAACGTTAGGAATCGCATTAAATGTGAGCATTTCAACGAGTCCAAGTACATAGTTCTTATGAGGAGAGAGTTCTATTGGTGGAAAATACTCTGAGTCTAGCACAGAAGAGTTTCATGTTATCGTGAGAGTAAATGATTCTTCCATGATGGTGTTTTTCTCTGTACTGACTCTTGTCCGTTCATTACATGATCTTATAGAGACAGTATTTGTCTTTTATATGTAGTTGTCCAGATAGAAATTTTAAGCACAAGTGTCCACATTCAACACTGTCATAGTACTGATATCTGTCATGATTGTACTTTATCACGCTACCAACACCTAGGTAATCTATGAGATCCAAAGGTGGACGAAGATTACCGAAACTGTCAAAGTATAGGACTTTATCACCGATCTTTCTATAACTTACCCAGTGGGTACCAGGGCCGTGGCTATCATCAAGATTAACAATAGCTGACTCAATTTGGTGGTGTCCCTTTACTGGTAGTTGATTGCGCATAAATACTCCACGAAAATGTGGAATCTTTAGAGCTTTAGCATACTTGAACAGATCGGTATCAGTGAGTGCATGGTGAGGTAGCTTCACTGCAAGTTTTTTGACCCTGGTCTTAGACGAAGTCCCTGTCCTTTTCGGTAAGGTTTCATATGAAGACCTAATCCTTTTCTATAGGGTTTTAGGTGTAAACCTTTTCCTAGAGCAATAGCCTCCATTGCATTGTTATGACATTGAGCTTCTGCCAGTTGTTGCTTGGCTGCGCTAGCATCATTTACCGCCTTAGCTACACCTGCTGCTCCACCAGCGAGAGCTCCAAGTGCATTAAGTCCAGCAAAAATTGGAATTAGTGGCAAAACACCACCGACCTTGGAAGGGATTGGTAGGACACGTGGATTTTACACTTGATGTTTATCGCCTGCACTTTTGACGGCTTTCGGTGCCCCTCTGATTGCAGACTTGATGGCCACTTTTGCATCACTACGTCTTTTCATTGCTTTCTTAGCTGCATTCACAACCTTCCTGAATGCTATTAGTTTATTTCTTGCAGCTGGTTTCTTTTTCACGCTATGTTTCCTCTTCTTTGAACTGGGTTTCTTCGTCAGCCCCATGCCGAGTTTCGCTTTGGCATTCATAACGTTAGTTATTGCTAGTGCTGCCGCTTTCTAGCCAATTCCAGCGTCTTTAGCAAAAACGCGCTGCCAGGCTTTACTAGCTAGTACACGATCTGCAGCGTTTCTCACTTCAGCGTTTTCACGATTTCGCGAGTAGGCAATGTCGTGTTCTTTACACGCAGCGCCTAGCTTAGTACCTGGACCACAGTATTGGTAGCCAGGCAAGTGCAACTCAAACGGCAAGTTGCTGATGACTTTGTTGACCAATCCTTTACCTCGATGATGACGGCGTGATACTTTGTTCACTTTATGGTGCACAATCATTCTTCACTGAATGGAGGTTAGCACGCAACTGACCCGGAAGCTATATCAGCGCTGTATTTATAGCTTTCACAGCAGTTGATATCAAGATGCGGTTCAAGACACAACCTATTAAACTTTCAGTATTTAATATTGATACCCTCGTCCAATCAAAAATGTATAGGGTGAAACGACATGGTAGCCTTCTACCAGACAGCATTCGCGCAGTGTTTTGTGGACCATCAAATTGCGGCAAGACAAATGCATTACTTGCCCTAATCTTACACCCAAACGGATTGAAATTTGAAAGTGTCTACGTCTACTCGAAATTCTTCAAACAACCAAGGTACAAATTCTTGGAACGGGTGTTGAATGATGTAGATGGAGTTGAGTACTTTCCCTTCAGTGAGCATGAAGAAGTAATTCCACCAAGTGAAGCTCAACCAAATTCTATAATTGTATTTGATGATGTTGCCTGTGAGAAACAGGACAATATTCGAGCCTTTTTCTGTATGGGCAGACACGCTCATGTTGACAGTTTTCACTTATGTCAAACTTTTGCTCGAATACCTAATCATCTGGTTCGAGATAACGTCAATCTATTGATACTTTTCAAGCAGGATGAGAAGAATTTAAGGCATGTGACATGTAATTTACAATTTAAAGACTTATGTGCAACATGTTGGAATACTGAGAAGTATGGATTTGTTGTCATTGATAAGGATAGTGAGCTCAATAAGGGAAGATACAGAAAAGTTTTTGACTGTTTTATCTCTCTGTAAATATATGTCATGTAGTGGAAATGATGGCATTATAAATTGACACATCAACACGTCAACATGTCAAAGTTTCACAAAGAGAAGGAGGTGCTCCGTCGAATTGCTAAAGCTAGTGAGGCGATTCGGCGTAAACATCGAATGCTCAAAATGGGTAAAGAAGCCACTGGAAAGATAATGAGTGAAACGTTCAAGCCAATCGTCATGCCACTGCAGAAACTGGTTGATATATCGAATCTTTCAGTCAAGAAGGAAGTTCAACAAAATGAGCTTGTAAAGAAAAAAGATGAGGAGGATGAGCAGGAGGAAGGGGAGAATGAGTGGGAAGAGGACGACGATAATGCTTCCTTTATGACTGCTGATGCTGAAGGAAAGCAAGATAAAACTGTGCTTCAAGAAGATGTCGTGCCTGAGCCTGCTGATAATTACGAGTATTTAACAAACAAATTTCTCAGGATGCTGCAACAAAATAGGAAGCAGTATTTGGATATGGTTTATGGTGTGCGTAAAATCAAGGATGGCAGTCTTTTGATTAGTGACAAACCCATTAGTTTTGAGGGACAATACATCAATGTTGGTGGTAAACAGTATCTGAAAACTGTTGGTCTGCTTGAACTTTTGTTTAAACAAAATCCAGAAGAATCCCACATAAGCACTGACGATCGAAACAATTATAAGGAAATTTTGATTGCTACAAATGCACACAAGAAGCGATTCAGTTCCAGTGAATCCATTCGCACCAGCAACAATAATAAGTACAAGAACTTTATTTCAAAATTGTTCAACGTATCACGCAGATGACCATCCAAAGGTGGAGGTTCCCTGCCACAGTATATGGTAGCAAGAAACAATGTTAGGACTGACTATGTCTACTGGGACGACCCTAACGAACTAGTTGATCGTCTTCGTCTACTACTAGCGTCTCAGGCAGTAGGCAACCCGACTCACAACAATGAAATCATATCAATCATTGAGGAACTGCGGGAAGCTGAAATCATATATTAGGAGGGAACTCATAACGCTTTCGTTAGTATTACGATGAGTATCGACGTGTTTAGACGTCATCTGGATCAAACCGCTGCAGGAAGCCATGGGCCGCCTGGTGTTGGATTCAAGATTACCTCTGACGGCCACTACGACGTAGATGGCAAGAGAGTTTGTAACGTTAGTGAGGCCAAAGAACAATACGACGCAGTCAATTTGGGACTTGTACAGCGTATTGTACAAAACGAGATACGTACTGTGTATCAAGTTACATCATCTATGCGAACAGAGATTGACAATAATAGTTTGATGATACGTTTGATCGAAGAATCAGCGAAAAACTTAAAAATCTGCAGATTGACACCCAACAAGATTTGTCAGTCCGTAACACTGAACTCATTGCCCAGTTGAACGCTCGATTAAACGCACTCGAGAATGGACAAGGAGAAATTGGCAGTAGTCACAGAACTGCATGAACCCGCTAGAAAGAATTATCCACGTCGTCGCGTGCAGACACGTGGTATAGACGAGAAGTGGCAGGCAGATTTAGTTGAAATGCTACCCTATGCCCGTGAGAATAATGGCTAGAAGTATTTACTCACCGTTATAGATATTTTCTCCAAGTACGCCTGGGCGGTTCCTGTTAAAAGCAAGAGTGGACTAGATGTCACTTCAGTAATGCAATCTATACTTGAGCAGCATCGTGTACCAAAAAACTTACACACCGATGAAGGTAAATAATTTTATAATTCACATTTTAAAGAACTTATGCAACGATATGGTATAAATCTTTACTCAACGCATAGTAATCTAAAGGCATCAATCTGTGAAAGATTAAATCGCACGCTTAAGAACAAGATGTGGCCACAATTTAGCTTAAGAGGTAACTATAAGTGGATAGACATTTTGCCTAATCTCATCTTCAAGTACAACAATACCAAACATCGATCAATCGGTACGAAGCAAAAAGATGTCACTACCGATGATAAAGAGGAGCTGATGCAACCCTTAAAGAAACTGCAAAATATACCGAGGAGAAGACCAAAGTTCAAAGTTGGTGACAAAGTTCGAATCAGCAATCCCAAGCACGTTTTGGAGAAAGGATACACTTCCAACTGGACAACAGAGATATTCACTGTGGATTGAGTTATGCTTACGAATCCAGTGACGTACAGGCTCAAAGACTATCAAGAACAACCCGTTTCTGGTGGATTTTATGAGCAAGAACTTCTAAAAGTTAAATATCCACACGTATACCTCGTGGAAAAAGTAATCAAGAAACGTGGTAACAAAATATTTGTAAAGTGGTTAGGTTTTGACAGTTCACACAACAGCTGAATAGATAAATCAGATATTTAGTCAACTTTGTGCAATGTTGAATCAACTCTGTGCAATGTCAAACCAATGATGAATCAATGTTGAACCAACGATGAATCAATGCTGAACCAACGATGAATCAATGTTAAACCAACGTTGGAACCAATGATGAATCAACAGCGATTGAATGTTAAACTAAATTATGAGATTTATAATACTAAGTCTACGCTTGTGCTAACTAGATGTAAGATTTTTGATAAATAAAAAAGTAATTCATATACATATATCATGTTTTTATTCAGTATAACCCTTACACCTACTATATTTACAATTATTTACAACTTAAAACTAATCTTTTACCAGAAGATCTAGTAATTCTTCGTCACTATCACTCAAGATATCATCGGCATCCATTGCACTGATTCTTTAATGCCCCCATGCGAGAGTGTCTGTACTGTTTGGGAGTAAGTATCGCTTATCGGCATAAGAACTTAGTGCAATCTTTTGTTGTTCAATAGTTTCGACATTGTGTAGTCTTGACCTGATCACATATTGCGTTCTAGATTGGATACTCCAATTTCGCAAGCATTCAGTGTAATCATCAAAGGTAATACTTTTCTTTACAACAGCTGCTTTTACACCTTTGGCTTTTTTAACAAAGTCCACACCATTGACACGGATACTATACATCTTACTTCGCAAACCAACAAATTCTGTAATTATTTCACCATTACATTCATCTTTCATCAAACCCAAAACTTTCTTGTTTCTTTGCGGCATTCCAAAAATATTGTCTCGTTTCGTAGTGAAAATCAAAAATTAGGATTTTAGACACATCCAGCACTGTCAGACCCACATAGATTGGCTTATTAAACAAAACTTCTGTCTTTCTTAACTCTATAGCAATGAGATTTTCAGTGAAAATGGCTCGGCTGTGGAAGTTCGGTTTAGCTATGAGGGCTTCTGCCCCAGACCTACCCTCAAATTTCGCCACGAGTTTCACGTTTACATGCTTTCGTACATTCTCCATTGTCTTACCGTAAACTGCATTATTCATCAATTTGTACAAGTTCTTTTCGAATTCATTTTTGCTTGTGCTCTCTTTTCAGTATTGAAATCTATGTAACTCTTGATCCATGTTGACTGATTGAATTTAAGTACTCTGTGAATTTTGATTAATACAAGACCGTTTGCAAGAGCATCTTTAAGAGCTCGGTAATGGAGAACGTACTTATGTTTCAGTAGGAGGGTAGTTAGAAGCTTCTCCTGGTTGTAACCCGGTGGTTTCGAGTGTTCTGGCAGAACGGTAAATCATTATGCTCATCGTGAAGCTCGGGTGGATAGTACAAATCAACTTCTAGAATATAACCAATGGGCGAATCATTTGGAATATTGAAATCAAAATTTTCCAAATTTGTAACCCACTCGAAACCACCGTAAGGAAGGGGTAGTCCCATTGCCCAACCATAAAGGTTGTTTGCATCGAAATATACAATGTAGATCATCTCACCTCTTTCATTGAAAAGTTTTATATACTTGTTGTTGGCAATGGTGTATCGGTTGGAGCATTAACTTACTCCACCCTTTTTACCATTTCCAATCATCAATAGCATATCAACGTCAGTGAGGAGTTCCAATATTACCCCTGTATATTTAAGCATGGCGTCCCATGTGAAGCCAGGAGTCGTGTAGTAATGTGCTGGATCGAGACCGTAAGCCATGAGACACTGTTCTCGGAAATTTTCAAAGACATCAGCCAACAACAACACATCAGTCTTCATGTATAATTTTACATATTCGCCGAGAGTTTTAACACTGAATGCACACCATACCAGTTGTGCATGTTCGTAGTCCTCATCAGATATTGATGAGTCATTCAGGGTACTGTGAAACTTTTCTTTTGGTGGAAGCTGGTTTTCTTTCAATCTCACCCTCAAGTCCAGGTATTCATATGGGAGAACACCTTTCCTCGTTAAAAGTTCAACTTTCTCACTCTCCATTCCAGAAAACATTGCACTCACAATTTTATACTGAGTAAATACGAGGCTAACTTTTCCAAGGCTGATGCCATGAATCTGAATGATTCGATGAATCGGAATTTTATCTGCGTTCCCTTAACATATTTCGTAAAAGATATGTATTTTTCCTTATTTAATTCCAGAACTTTTACTTTTCCTTCAAATTGAGTAGCAATATCGCGGATGATAAAGTGAGCATCATACCCACTCAAGTTGTGGAACACAACAGGGATGATGTTGGCATCTTGGTAAGCTAGATTACAGTGTTCATGTGCGGGACCTCAATATTTTCCTGTCAGGTGACAGTGATCGCGAACCTTCTTCATCGGTGGATGTAGAGCTTTCCGGCAGATGTGACAAGTAGTGGCTTCAAAGAAAGTTGCCTGTTGCCTTGGTGTTAGTTTCTGCATCGGAACTGGAGATGCCAGTATTTTCTCACATTTATTTGCAATTAACTGTAACTCTACAGCAAACCACTTTGCTGGTTCCACACCTTCAGGAAATGAGTTGTAGAATGACAGTGAATCATTGTAACTGCACTTGAACAAGTACCCAATGTCAAAAACTTCATATTCCTGGAATACTTTAGTGTTTGTCGTTTTTTTTGTACGTCTCCACTTTGTATTAATAGGGACTCATAGTCAGCATAGATAATGAATGGTACTTTTTCTCTATGCTTGAAATTTTTGAATTCAATAATATTTCTTCTAGGTTTTGGTAGCATTATTTTACAATTATTCACTTTTCTACAATCTTCCCTATGAGCTAACAACGTCTCTATTTTTTAAAAGTAGTGCAAGCATCGTTCACAGATATGTTTTCTTCCATCGTGTATCGATAGCTGGCAGCTAACTAATCGAGAAAGATCTTTGACCCATACATAGTGGAAATTGAAAGACTGGGTTCTGCTATCCTGTTGATTGCTTTCTTCTTCTTCATCACTGCTATCTTCATTTACATATTCCTCTTTAACTCGGAGGAGGTTTACATGAGTTTCCCTTACCTGTGAAGTGAGATGAAGAGGAACCACTATCAACTTTTGCTTATTTTTAATCAAATCATAAATATTCACTGAAATACTATTTTCTGCTTCAAATTTTTTTACATCTTTCATTGATACGGGGAAATTTATTCCAGAAAAGTTTAATTCATCTTTGTATTGCTGATAGCTGGACACGCGTTTAGGATTGTACTGATTTCTATTGACTGGATGTATGGCTGATAATATAGCTCACTTAAAGCACTCGTTGTCGTTCGTATTTTGCACGTTCACACATGCTTCTTTTCGCTTGATTCGTAGAGGAAGATCAATGTAAGAGCTACCTTTCATGGGGTTTAGTTTGTTGATATTGACTTCTAATTTCACAATAGAGTGTAAGGTCCATGTAGAGTCTTTCTTTTGAAACTCCTCCATTTCCGTTAAGATAAGGTATCTTGCGTTGTTGGTAAACCATATTTTCAAATCCGTGCTGACGTATATCTCTTCATTTTTTGATTTAAAGTTCTTTACATCAGGATCCTCCTTACCAATCTTTAGATAATATGCATTAAGCACAGTGTTGATTTTAAAAGCCCTATGTTCACGCAAGGCTTGGCCCACATGTACAATAAATAGCACTTGGGCGTCATCTAGGAAGGCAAGAACATCCTTGTGAACTAGGTTCGCGACAATGCATGTTTTCACTCGACTATCGAATGCTTTCTCGACGTCAATCCACTCCACTCGATCGTTAATGTCATTGCGTTTCTTCTGAAGTCCGCTACTTTTTTTAGTGAGAAACTCGAATCGAGGCTTAGAACATACCAAGTGTTCAAAAATATTTAGACACCTTCTTTTCTGATTTATTGACAGTCGTGGTATACATGACAATTCCTTTCGCACTGCTTTTAAACACAATAGGCAGTCGTTTCGCCATCGATTAACTTTGTTTAGTTGTACGTTCCCAGATGATAATGTTTTAATTTCACAAGTTATTCTTTCTGTTTTAATAATTTTATATTTACTATCCACTTTCACTGGACTGCCTCGAACGATGTAATGACTGCACTCAGATCTGATGTCTCCTTTTATAGTCCGCTATCCCCAACACCACCAATATCTCTAGAAGATTCTAGGACTTGATAATTCCCCCAACCCCATGTGTCATTTAAATTCACCATGTGCGACATTGAATTTTCCTGTAATATAACTGACTTGATGGTGGCGCCATCAATTGCTCGTAACAACTTATTAGCTGTTGGCATCTTAGCACGGACATAAATCATCATCTTTCGTCGGTAAATGTAAGGCGCCTCTGAATATGAGCCGGAGACCCCACGACGAGACGCCGTGGCATGTACCTGAACTTCGATGTCACACTCTCGCGGTAAAACAGAGATCACATTTATCGACCGTCTGTTCGGAAACGACTGTGGGTAAAGTGAATCTTTGCGCGTCGATGTTTTACCGACTGCTGTGGCCCCATTGCCTGTGTCTCACTCTGCCGGTATGGTAGAGAACGCCACTATCGGTTATGGATATGAAAACGACTGTCGGTAATTTAACACGGAAGCTAACCATTAGCGCCTGTCGGTAAATTACCGGTCACTGTTTTACCGATCAAGGTGTCACCGAACTGTCATAGTTATACTACTGATCCTAAATGAGGATCAATTCTTGTTTTACTGTGGGTTACTGGATTTAAAAATAATTACTGTAAAAAGTCTGGCTGGATTCCATTCGGTATTGTGACGCCGAGCCTCGTTGTTATTAACGATGCCATTTTCGAGCCCCATTCAAGACATGTTTTTGGATCTTTACGAGCCAAAATTCCAGCGAGGAAACCGGCCACGAGTGCATCTCCAGCACCGGTTGTATCTACAACTGGAGCTTTAGGAACTATTGGTGGAACCTAAAGAAAATAAATCGATTGAAAAGTAAACAGATTTTTCTGATCAAATTTGAAAAGGGTTTAAATCTAAGGGCTTAAATCTAAGGGCTTTAAAATTAGGCATTAGGCATCTCAAAATCAGTGGTGCAGCCTGTGTAGATCTTCTAAATGCTTACGACAGATACAAATACGTAATTAACAAAATTACCTGAACAGATTGTCCGTGGCCCCAGACAGCAATCGCAGGACCCTGTCCACCCTGAGTCATTACAAAAATTCCATCGGTAGAGAGCCAGTCCTTTGACTCTGAACTTGAAATGCTGGCAGTAACTTTGTTGATACTATTTAAATAAAATGAAATATGTGCAGCATCTTCGTAATAGCATTTCCAAAAACTATTTTAGAAATTCCTACCATTTCAAGAATCGCCGGTAAATGGTTCTGTAAAAAAATAAAATTTAATTCATTCAACTTTTTCACTCAACAGAGACAGGCCTTGGATACACAAATAGTAGCAATATACAGGCCTCACAGTTCCTATGGGATAAAACAGGGTGTCTAGCGTTTCTTGAACAAAAAATTCCAGGACTTTTCCAGGTTTTACAGGACAGAAAAATTAATCTTTCAAGGTACCCTATTTTTGCAGTGAAAAAAATACTTTTCACGAAACATAGGAGAAATTGGAACTAAAAATGTTTCATATGCGAAATTTCTCATACGCTTCCAAAATCTGATATTGTGGTCAAAAACACGTTTTTTGGTGATAGCTTTTTTAACGCGGTGATTTCAATTCCGTGTGTAATGAGCTTTTTTATTAGAATTGGTTGAAATTTGACTAAGTTATCTAATTTTAAGCTAATTTACATTTATTTTTCGATTAAATAATTAAATTTTTAACAAAATAGTTGAATTCTTAACCAAACTGTTGAATTTTTAACCTACAAAGATGAATTTTCAACCTAATAATCGAATTTTAAACCTAAATGATTAAACTTCAACCAAAAGCAGTTGCATTTTCAACAAAATAATTTAATTTTCTAGAAGACAGTTTAATTCTGAACAAGAAAGGTGAATTTTAAATCCAAAGGGACGAATTTTTCGTCCAAGTAGACGGATGTTCAACAAAACAGTTGAATTTTCAACTAAACAGGACGAGTTTCTAACAAAACAGTTGAATTTTTAACCAATACTGGAATTTTCTACATACAAAAATAAATGTTCAATCAAATAGTCGAATTCGATACCTGCATGTTAAAAAAAAACACTCTTTGAGTGATCGTCTAAAACGACCACTCTGGCGTTGGTCGTCTAAAAGAACCACTCCGTTTTTTGAGTTGGCCCCTCGTTTTAGTACGCATACTTACACGGCAAACAGCAGATAGGTTTAGTAATTATTACTCTCCGGTTTAGTAGTTTATTTTAAAATATTTTGAATTCGCGGATTACAAGGAATTCACGGAATTCAAGGAATTCACAGAATTCACGGAATTCAAAGAATTCATGAAATTCTAGGAATTCAAGGAATTCAAAGAACTCACGGAATTCACGGATCACGGAATTCAAGGAATTCACGGATCACGAAATTCAAAGAATCACGAAATTCAAGGAATTCACAGAATTCAAGGAATTCACAGAATTCCAGGAATTCACGAAATTCAAAGAATTCATAAAATTCTAGGAATTCATGGAATACAAGGAATTCACAGAATTCAAGGAATTCACGGAATTCACAGAATTCACGGAATTCATGAAATTCATGAAATTCTAGGAATTCTAGGAATTCACGGAATTCAAAGAATTCATGAAATTCTAGGAATTCACGGAATTCGCGGAATTCAAGGAATTCAAGAAATTCATGGATCACGAAATTCGAAGAATCAGGAAATTCACAAAATTCGAGGAATTCATGAAATTAAAAAAATTCACGAAATTCTAGGAATTCAACGAATTCATGGAATACAAAGAATTCACAGAATTCAAGGAATTCATGGAATTCAAGGAATTCACGGAATTCAAGGCATTCACGGAATTCAAGAAATTCATGGAATTCACAGAATTCACGGAATTCATGAAATTCTAGGAATTCACGGAATTCAAGGACTTCACGGAATTCCGCAAATTCCTTGAAGTCGGTGAATTCTGTGAATTCCGTGAATTCCTTTAATTCCATGAATTTCTTGAATTCTGTGAATTTCGTTG
>CAKNYM010052344.1:385474-403405 GCA_932195095.1 Andricus curvator | reverse complement strand
CCTTGAATTCCGTGAATTCTGTGAATTCTGCGAATTCCTCGAATTCCGTGAATTGCTTGAATTCCTTGAATTTCGTGAATTCCTTGATTTCCGTGAATTCCTTGAATTCCGTGAATTCCTTGAATTCCGCGAATTATTTAAATTCCGTGAATTATTTGAATTCCTTTAATTCCGCGAATTCTGTGAATTACTTGAATTCCGTGAATTCTGTGAATTCTGCGAATTCCTCGAATTCCGTGAATTCCTTGAATTCCGTGAATTCTTCGAATTCCGTAAATTTTTTGAATTCTGTAAATTCCTTGAATTCCTTGAATTTCGTGATCCGGGAATTCCTTGCATTCTTTGAAGTTCGTAAATTCCTTAAATTCCGTGAATTCCGTGAATTCTGTGAATTCTGCGAATTCCGTGAATTGCTTGAATTCCTTGAATTCCGTGAATTCTTCGAATTCCGTGAATTTCTTGAATTCTGTAAATTCCTTGAATTCCTTGAATTTCCTGATCCGGGAATTCCTTGCATTCTTTGAAGTTCGTAAATTCCTTAAATTCCTTGAATTCCGTGAATTCCTTGAATTCTGTCAATTCCTCGAAGTCCGTGAATTCCTTGAATTCTGTGGATTCCTTGAATTCCGTGAATTCCTTGATTTCCTTGAATTGCATGAATTCTTCGAATTTCTTGAAATACTTGAATCCCTTAAATTCCTTGAATCCCGGGAATTCCGTGAATTCCTTGCATTCCTTGAATTCCTTGAATTCCGTGAATTCCTTAAATTCCTTGAATTCCTTGAATTGCAGGAATTCCATGAATTCTTTGAATTTATTGAAATACTTGAATTCCCTGAATCCCGGGAATTCCGTGAATTCCTTGTATTCCATGAATTCTTCGAATTCCGTGAATTCCGCGAATTCCTTACATTCCGTGTATGTATGTATACCATTAAGCCATTTCCCTTTCAGGGTAGGCGTGACACTACTCGATTCGAGTAGTGTTTCTAGGTTAGTTTCTTGTAGTAAATAACTACAAGTGTGGGCTCACCACACATGAATTCCGTGAATTCATTGAATTTCGTGAATTTCATGAATTTCTTGAATTCCTTGAATTTCATGAGTTTCATGAATTCCTTGAATTCCTTGAAATCCGCGAATTCAAAATATTTTAAAATAAATTATTAAACCGGAGAGTAATAATAACTAAACCTATCTGCTGTTTGCCGTGTAAGTATGCGTACTAAAACGAGGGGCCAACTCAAAAAACGGAGTGGTTCTTTTAGACGACCAACGGCAGAGTGGTCGTTTTAGAAGATCACTCAAAGAGTGGTTAAAGTTTAACCAAAAACAGTTGAATTTTTAACACGAAAAGTTGAATTTTCAACAAAAAGATGAATTCTCATCAAAAAATTAAATAGTTGATATTTCAACAACAACAAAAGAGAATTTTTAACAAAATAGTTACCAATTTTCAATTAGATAGATGAATTTTCAATTAAAATGATGAAACTTAAAAAAAAAAGCTTTTTACAATATAGGTCAACTTTCAACCTAGAATTCAAATTTTCAAATCAAAAAGACGAATTTGCAAGAAATAAAGATTTTTCAGTCAAGACAGAAAAGATAGTTTATCCACATTGTTAAACTTTCAAGCAAAAGACGAGTTTTTTTGTAGAACGTTTGCATTTTGAAAACGAAAATATGAACTTCAACAAAAAAAAACAACGAATTTTTAACTAAGTAGATAAATTTTCATCAAACAATGGAAAAGTTAAATTTTCAGGTGAAACATTAATTCTAAATAAAAAAGAAAAATTTTCAATAAAATAGTTCAATTTTCAACCTAAGAGAAATCTCCGAACAAAAAAATTAATTTTCAACAAAGTGGTTCAACTTTTATACAAGTAGTTGAATTTTCAATTTACAAAAATCAATTGTCAACCAAAAATGGAATAGTTCAATTTTCAACCCAAGAGATGAATCCTCGAACAAAAAAATCAATTTTCAATAAATTAGTTCAACTATTACCAGAGTACATAGTTCAATTTTTAACTTTAAGAAAATCGATTTTCAGCCAAAAATGGAATAGTTACATCTTCAGCTAAAAAATTAATTTTTTCACAAAAAAAAGTTTTCAACAAAGTATTTAAACTTCCAACCAAATAGATAAATGTTGAACAAAAACAATTAATCTTGAACTAGACTAGTTGAATTTTCAATTTGAAAAAATTAATTTTCAACCGAAAAAAATGAATGTTCAACCAAGAAGATGAATTTTTAACTATAATTATGAATTTGCAACAACAAGAAAAAAAGATTCTTTAATAAACTGGTTCAAACTTCACCCAAATAATTGAATTTTCTACCAAAAGAGATGAATTTAAGAACATGATATCACGGTAGCCTCTAACATAATTTTAAAATTTTCACTTTACTCTGACCAATTTTTCATTTTCTCTGACCATTAATATTCAATACCAGAATCTTAATATTGCAACATTTTTAACATAGAATCTTTCATGAATGGAATAACAAAATTTCAAATTCAAATTAAAAAGTTTCAAATTTATTATCTTTGACAGTTAAAGTGTCTCTTATAGAAATTCCCTGACTTTTGCAAGATTTTTTTCAAAATCCATGACTTTCCCAGTCCAATAAAATTCTCTGATTTTCCCCTGATTTTTTTCCTAAACTACGGCCACACTGTACAAATATTGTGAGATAACTCAGTCAAACCTATTTTTTCTTTAAGGGAATAAAAATTCCAGGACCATGTACAAAATTCAAGGACTTTTCCAGGATTTTCCAGGGAAAAAATAATTCAAGGACTTTTCCAGGTTTTCAAGGATTTCCAGGAAGCTAGACACCCTGGATAAAATATAGGGACCAAAGGGTACTTTTTGTCACGCGCATAGGGTACTTTTTTCGCGCTCAAAGGGTAACAAATTCAGGATAAGTTCATCGGATTTCAAAACAATTCGAATTAAATTCAAAAGAATTCAAATGGATTGGAACTTTTTTTTAAATCCAAACACTCCATTGATTTCCGTAAACTAGGAATGAACTTAGAGGAATTTAAGGCGAACGAGAAGAATTCGATAAAATTCATAAAAATTCAAGGTGAAAAAAAAATCAAAGGAATTGATAACAATTTAAAAATATGAAAAACTTGATTGAATTCAGTAAGTTTGAAACGAGCTGAGAACAATTCAAGGGAATTCAAAAGAATCTGATGAAATGCCTAAGAATTTAGAATGACTTTAAAAGACTTCAAGATGAATTAAACTTTTTAAAAATCCATTGAATTGAGTAGAATTAAGTGAATTTAGTAGAATTCGAATGAATTTAAAAGAATTCGAGATAAATTAATAAGAATTCAAGGCGAATTCCAAATAAAATGCATAAAATATTTGAAAATCTCTTGAAATCTTTGAAACCATATGAAATAACTCAATTCATGTGAATAAATTCTTTGAAATCCATTAAAATATTACAATACCTTAAAATTACTAAAACCCTTGAAAATCCCATGAAATTGTTTAAATCTCTCGAAAATGCGTAGGAGACTTTTCAAATACCCTAAAGTATTTCAAAGTGTTTGCAATCCCTTCAAACTATTGAAATAAATCAAAAATTTCCTAAAATATTTCAAATCCTTTGATATTTTTTGAAATCCCTTGAAATTTTTTATATCTCTTTAAAATGCCAAAGAATTTTAAAAAATACCCTCAAATATTATAAAATATTAATTTAATATTATTTTTAAAATCTCTAAAGAATTCTAAAGTATTGAAAAGAATTCAGGCCAAATTAATAAGTATTCACGGTGAATTTCAAAAACTAATCTCAAAACTCTTCAAATCATTGAAACTCTACGAAATACCTCACTTCTCCTGAATAAATTCTTTAAAACCCACTAAAATATTATTAAATCCCGAGAAATTCTATGAAATCTGGTGATATTTCCCGAAATTCTGGAAACTTTATTTTTGGTAGAAAATTAATCTTCTCAGTTGAAAATTTAACTGCTTGGTTGATAATTTATGTATTATGTTCAAAATTATTTTTGTTGTTGTTGTAGAAAATCAATTTTTTTGTGTTAAAAATGCATCTGTTTGGTTGAAAATTAAACTGCTTTTCATTTATTATACAAATATTTTTCGTCGAAAATTCATCTTTTTAGGTAGAAAATTTAACTACTTTGTTGAAAATTCGTCTTTTAGGTAGAAAATTAATCTTCTTGGTTAAAAATTTAACTATTCAGTTAAAAATTGAGTTATTTAGTTGAACATTCGACTGTCGTTGCTTAAAATATCAACTATCACATTGTTTGTTGAGAATTTATCTTTTTTGGTTGAAGGCTCAACTACTTGGTTGAAAGTTGGCCTACTTTTTTAATTCATAAGATATCAAATCCGTCCTCCCTCAAATCGTTTTACGTAATTTTTGGATAACCCCTAAATAAATGCACGAAAAAGAAAATGTAATCCCCACACAAGTTCAATACTATAATAACATCCCTTCCTTTCACCATTTTTACGACTTCTCTGGCAACATCAAGGCTTTTTCACTTTACTTTATGAAGAATCCTTCAATATAAATTATTTTTACAGTATCTAAAGGTAAACTACTATTATGCAAATTATGAAGGGTAGAAACGCCAGCTGCTCCTAAATTTGCAGTAAGCGTTTGCCAAGAGTCCGTTACTAGATTTACAGAAATTCCAGTTGGAAGAGTTGGATGTAGAGCGTACCTGAAAATCAAGGAATATTATGAATAATTATTCTTTTAAAAAATTGCATGCGACGGGAAAGGAGAAAAATCTGTTTAAAATTTAAGATATATTGGGACTTTCTAATTAACAGGCCTCACAGTCCCTATGGGATAAAATATAGGGATCAAAGGGTACTTTTTGTCACACTCATAGGTTACTTTCTTCGCCCTCAAAGGGTAACAAATTCAGAATAAATTCATAAGACTTCAAAACAATTAAATTTAAATTTAAAAGAATTTAAATAAATTGGAAAACAAATTTTAATCAAAAAAATTCCATTGATTTTCGCAAAATTGGAATGGATTTAGAAGAATTTATGGTAAAAAAGAAGAATGCGATGAAATTCATGAAAATTCAAGGTGAATTAAAAAAAAAATCAAATGAAATGAAAAAAATGTTATGAAATACCTAAGAATTCAAGGTAAGGTTAAGAGACTTCAGTATCAATTAAATAAAAACTTTTAAAGATTCAAAAAAATCCATTTAAGTAAGTGGAATTGAGTAAACTTAGAAAAATTCAAGTGAATTAAAAAAATGCAAGAGAATTCCAAGGAATTTAAAAGAATTCAGGGTGAATTTCAAAAAATATTTTAAAATCTCTTTAAATCTTTAAAACCCTACTAATTTCTAACCAAAAAAGTGACTAATGACTACAAAACAATTCAAATGATGTGGAAAATTTTGTTTAATCGGAAAAATCAACTTATTTCGGTAAAATTTGAGTGAATTTAGAGGACTTTAAGGGAAATGAGAAGAATTCTATGAAATTCATAAAAAAATCAAGCTGAATTTAAAAAGCAATCAAGTGAATTGAAAACAATTCAAAAATATGAAAAAAATTCATTAAATTTAGTATGTATGTATGTATGTATATTTAATCTCTCCCTTTTACGGGTTTGAGGGCCTACGCTCCCTGCACATATATTTACATTTCATCCTTAACCGCTGCTTATATTCTAATGTTTCGCCTTACTTCAAATAACAATAATATTAATACTATTGGTTCTTAAACTTCTAAAAATGAGCGATCTTCCAGGGCTTCCGTTTTCTCTAACCATCAAATACATTTTCACCGATTTAAAAATTAAAAATTTTTGCTAGTTACTTTCCTTTAGACAGGATTACCCGTTTGGCTCTGCCCTGCTCCCTTGCTTTCTCTTACTTCTTCCAGTTTTTTCATGCACGTCACTCTCTGTCCATTACCATCCAAAATCCATCTTTCACAATCATCCACTCAACTGTCCATCTTCCTCTCCTGTACACCTCTCTAACACATGTGCCCATGACTCCATTTCGTATCCACATAGCCTACACAGATTGTCCTCTTCACCCATCCAATATCTACAAGATCTCACTCCTTCTCCCATTCTGAACCGTACCACCCTATTCCATTTGTCTTCCTTTTTTATTTTTTGCAAATATTCTGGTTCCGCCAACCCTTTGACCATCACATACCATCTATTGTCCCTCGAATCCATAATCTTCATCCATCTCTCTTCTCCTTGTTTTACTAATAGCTCTAACTCTATTTCCTCCCACTCCAGTACCCCTTCTTGTATATCACAAGCCCTCCTCATTTTTTTCCTTTCTCCCTCCCATTTCCTCCCTTCCCAGTCCGAGTGGCTGGGGAGACACACTGGTGGAATGGGAAACTTGAAGAGCTTCGCAGGGTAACCAGAGAGAGTTTCAGACGTGCCAGTACTGGCAAAACGAAGGAACTATGGACGTCATTCACAACGATGAGGGACGAATACAGAGGTGCAATACGTAAGGCAAAGCAGGAGAGCTGGACCAACTTTTGCACAGACATCGAGAAGGGAGCTGAGGCGGCTAGACTGGACAGGCTGCTTTCTCGAAATCCGGACGCTATTCTCGGCACTCTGAAATTTCTTGGAGGGGGATACTCAGAGTCGGACGGGGATACCTTGGCCCATCTGATCAGGGCACATTTTCCAGGCTTTTCAAATGCTGGAGAAGGGGGGACGACAACTCCGAGGCAAGCAAAGTCACGACGCGACGGCTGGCCAACGAGATCGTCACCCCTGCCAAGGTCAGGTTGGCCCTGAAATCCTTCAGTCCTTACAAGTCTCCTGGCCCGGATAGCATATATCCAGCCCTCTTACAGAGGGCTGGAGAGATCATCATAGGGCCGCTAGTGAGACTTGCTAGGGCTAGTTTTACGTTGGGATGTGTCCCGACGGCTTGGAGAGGTACGAGAGTAGTCTTCATTCCGAAGGCAGGTAGGATCGGTTATACTTCACCCAAGGATTTCAGGCCCATCAGCCTAACTTCTTTCCTATTAAAAACAGTGGAAATACTTATGGATAGATATATCCGCGATAAGGTCTTGTCAAGCAGACCGCTCCATAAAGAGCAACACGCCTATAGGGCTGGTCACTCGACGGAGACGGCCCTAATCGGATCAGTGAACCTAATTGAAGGTCAACTGAAGGAGAAAGGCCTTGCGATTGGAACATTTATGGACATCGAAGGAGCCTTCAATAACACCTCTGGAGAGTTGATCAGGGCGGCCATGATTGCACATGGTGTACCTACGGCAGTCGTGGAATGGACGTGCCACATGTTGGCCAACAGGAATCTAACCACGACTAAGGGTGATGTCACTCTAAGTGGAACCATTGACTCGGGATGTCAGCAGGGGGGGAGTTTTATCGCCCTGGCTGTGGTGCCTGGTAGTGGATGAATTGCTTCATCTACTCGAGTCGGGGTCTTCACGTCACAGGCTATGCGGACGATATATTAGTTATCTTGCGCGGTCAGCATCTGGATGTGCTCTTCGGAGTAATGCAGCAAGCACTGATGATAGTAGACTCATGGTGCAAGAAAACTGGATTATCGGTTAATCCGAGTAAGACAGAAGCGGTTGTTTTCACCAGAAGGTACAAGTGGGGAACTACGAGTACATTGAAACTTGGAGGACAACAGCTGGAAATCAAAGAACGAGCCAAATATCTAGGAGTAATTCTGGATAAGAAGCTGTCATGGAATGAGCACCTGGAAAACAAGTGCAAGAAGCTAGTAGCGACCCTATGGCTCTGTAGGGGAGCCATAGGGAAAAGCTGGGGCCTGAAACCGGCGACACTTATGTGGATTTACACAGCGATCTTGCGACCCAAGTTAATCTATGCGGGGGTAGTCTGGTGGAGCAGGGTCCAGCTGTCCACTGTGCAGATCCCAGTCGACATCGCGAGAAAGCCGACCCTGAACATGCCCAGGGACAAAATGGTCACTCGCCACCTCTTCGACAAGAAGTATCGAGTTAGCCTATTCACGAAGGAGGAATGGGTTAACAGCGACGCATACCCGCCCTGTGATGGAGACAACTGGTTTACAGATGGCTCCAGGAACGAGAAGAAGGCAGGAGCCGGCGTACATCGCAGAAGAAATGGAATGGGCTTCACAATTGAGATAGGGTCCTACGCCACAGTACTACAATCTGAGATTATGGCCATACTCCAGTGTGCCTATAAGGCAAGGGAGTACGGCAATAAAAGGAACATCCGTATCTGCTCAGACAGCAGGGCTGCTATACTGGCCTTGAATGGAACAACGACTACGTCGCTATTAGTATTGGAATGCTTTGAAGCACTAAATACGTTAGCGACCGATAAACGAGTCACTCTGCTATGGATCCCTGGACACAGTGGCATCAAGGGCAATGAGATATCGGATAGGCTAGCCAAGCTAGCAGCAGGAAGAAATTTTACTGGACCCGAGCCAGTGGTAGGTATTTCCAGCAGGTCAGCCACTGAAGTAATTAACAGTTGGCTGACTGAGAAACATCAGAATGAGTGGGACCTGGTTTCTGGTTGCAGACAGGCCAAAACATTCTTGGGCTCAAAGCTTAACTCCAACCGAGCTAGGGAAATACTCAAGCTCGGGAGGAATGAAATTAAAGTCCTAACAGAACTATGCATAGGACATGGGAAGTTAGGATATCACAGACATAAGATAGGGCTTGCAGAAAGTCCCCTCTGTCGTCTGTGCGGAAAGTATAATGAGACATCTACTCACATCCTTTGTTACTGCCCTGCGATTGCGGGGAAACGTCTAATACTCACAGGTAATTATTTTATCAGTGAGTTGGAGATATCGGCCAATAGCGTGGCTGCTTGGATTACCCAAGCGTCAGAGGCTGCTAAGGTCTCAACCCAGAACTAATAATAATAATAATACCCTCCCTTTTCTTGACAAGCGGTACCACCAGCCCTGTCATCCACTCCTCCGGCCACCCTTCTCCTTTACAGACCATTTTGCAGATCTTCCACATCCCTTCTCTAATCCCTTCTCCTCCATACTTTATTGCTTCGTTCTCCATACCATCCTCTCCTGTAGCCTTGTTTCTTTTCAGTCTATCTATCGCCTGATCCACTTCTTCTCTTCTTATTTCGTTCCCTTCCACCATTTCTCCCTGGACTATCCTTCTATTTTCCCCTTTCATCTTATTTTGTTCTCCCCCTGACAGACCCTTAAAATAATCCGTCCACTCGCCCATTTCTATTTTTCCTCCTCTTTCCCTATTCATCACATCTAAGACCTTACCTTCTTTGATCGCTTTTTCTACTCCTTCTTTGTATTTCTCCTTTCCCTTTTGCTTTTTCCTTTCCAGCATCCTTTCATGTTCTCTTTTTCTCCTGTTGTACTCAGTCTTCTCTATTTCTCCTTTCCTCCATTTTCTTACACACTCTTTTATTCTCTCTTTACTCTCCCTTCATTCCTCGTCCCACCAGCCTCTATTTCCCTCTTCTCTTCCTTCTTTTGTATCTACCTCATCCGTTACCTTCTCAATCGACCCTTTCAACTTTCAATTAACGAGTCTACCCCAGCCTCCTTTTCATACCTAACATTCTGCTTTTCCATTTTTTGGTTAAACTCTTTTAATTTATCTACCCCCCAGACTCCCATTTTCGTGTTCCTTTCTCCCCCTCTTTCCTTTCTCCCCCTCTTTCCTTTCTCCCCCTCTTTCCTTTCTCCATCTGCCGTGCTTATGGACGCCACCTTTCAGTGTAGCTATTACTGGGAAGTGCTCGGACCTTATCTCATTCCCCACATTCATACTGCCTATCATATTCCTCATTCTTTCTTCTGCCAGGATGTAGTCTATTACTGTTTCTTCCTTACCTATATATGTGATCTCTCCTTTTTCATCTCCTTTCATGTTGCCATTACATATAAACCATCCTGTTTCTCCTGTTACGCCTAGTAACCTCCTCCCCTCCCGGTATATCTCCCTATGTTTGGAGCTCCTTATGTAGGTTTCCTTTTCTTCATCCCAAGTCCCTCCCCCTTGCTCGCCAGTCCAGGAGTTCAAGTCACCTCCTATCAAAACTAACTCTTCCTTCTTTTCCTCCATCCATCTCCTTATTACTCTCCAACCTTCCTCTTCCCCTCTTCTTCTATATACACAAACCACCGCTTTTTTTACTTTTTCAATTATTATCCTTCTTACCATTGTTCCATCCCTTTCCTCCCTGTCCTCTTTTATTCTCCCTTTTATTGCCAATTCTTTTCTCACCCCTGAGACCATGCCGACCATCCCTCTACCTTTAACGTGTTCCTTTCTTGCTCCTTGCATTGCCCACACATAACCTTTAGGTAACCTCCTTTTCATCCCCTTCCAATCCTTCTCATCGACCCAGGTTTCACTCATCATAATCACATCCCACTTTTCTAACTCCCGCCAAAAACTTTCATTCTTGTTCTTCAAGCCTGAAACATTCCAGGAAGCTATTTTCACGTTTTTCTCCTCCCTTCCCTCACCTATCCTTCTCACTTTTCTTCCGCCTTGCTTTTTGGAAACCCCTCTGTTTGCTCTCTAACCTCTTTTGCATTTTCCTTTTTTCTACCTTCCTCAACTTTTTTTCCCTTATTTCTTCTAATTCCTCGTCCCAGAACCATTCCTCCCCATTAATCCATAATCTGTCTCTCCCTTTCCATACCATGCGCCCCTTTTTCCTCTCTACCCATGCCCTCTGCTCTATCTGCCATCTCCTTTTCCTCTCCCTCCATGTCAAATCCTCTTCGCTTCTTTCCCTTCTTCCTTTCAATAATTGTTTGTTCTCCATAATTTTCTTTTTCTCGTCCTCACTCCCTACTTTTGCTATAAACATTCCTTCTATTCCTTCCTTCGTCCCACCGATTCTCTTAACTGCTTCTACCCTTACCTGAACTCCAATATCTTTCAGAAGATTTTTGATTTTCACTTCCCCTTTTTCACTCTCCACTGTCAATCCCTTAACTACTATATTATTTTCTCTCTTTGCCCTTTCTTCCCCTTCCAATCTCCTTTCAATGTCACTTAGTCTCTTCTTCAATCTTTCATTCTCATTTTGCACGTTCTTACTACTCCCTTCTCCCATTTCCGCACCCTCTGTTTCTTTCCCCATAGGCTCATTCCTCATTTCTAAGTTGTTTACCCGTTCTTCCAACTGTTTTATCTCACTATTTCTCTTTTTATCATCCTCTTCCTATCTGTTCTCTATACTCTCTCATTTACCCCATACCTTGTCGTTCTCCTCTTTCCAGAGTTTATCCCACTCTTCTCATTTTTCTCTTACCATTCTCACTTCCCCCTTACATCATTTCCCTGCCTATTCATGTCATCCAGCCTCTTCCTTATTTCCTCTCTAAAGCCTTTTATGAGAGCCTCTAGTTTTTCAAACATTCCTCCGTCCCCCCTATCTCTTTCTGGTGTTTTCCATTTAGTGAGTTTAGTCCTAGCCTTCTTGCTTTCGTTGTCCCTTTCTAATTCATCGTCCCCTTCCTCTCTTTTTCTTTTTTCTTCCCCTACACTACTGGCCGCGTTCACTTTTTTTGCCATTCTTCCAAACACCTATTCAAACCCGCGCTGCCTAGCTTGTTAAGGCGCTGTAGGTTAGAGGGCCTCCCGCATTGAAGGCCCGTACCTGAATCCCTTCTCTCTGCCCCCCCCCCCCCCCTGGTCGGCGTCACTATCATCTCTTCGCCGCACTGTCAACTTCCCCCTTCTCCACACTAAATGCGCTCTCAACCACCTCACCTCTTGTTTCATCACTTACCTGCCCTCTGGCGCCCGTTTGTGGACTTCGTACCGTCGGCATCCTAGTATCCTACCTTGCCCAGTATTCCGCGACGTTTCCCGCTCTTTACTCGCCTACCCCTTACCCCGCAACTAATTTTCTACTCCTAACCTCAAAACTTCACACGCTCCAATTTCCCTTTCTCGCAACTTACTTTCACACTTTACACACTTGCCTTCATTCACCCTTCTTCCTTTACACCTGATCTCCGCACTCACTGCCCTTTCTGCATCCACAAACGCTGATTCCCTTCACCAACGTAAAAAAAACCAACACTTGACACAAAAGAGTTCTCGCACGATCGGTACCGAAAACGGAAGCCTTCATTAAATTTAGTAAGTTTGGAATGAGTTTAAAAAAATTAAAAGGGCATTCAAAAGCATTTGATCAAATGCCCACGAATTTAAGGTGAGTTTAAATGACTTCAAAATGAATTAAACAAAATCGATTTAAAAATCCATTGAATTGAGTAAAACTGAGTAAATTTAGAAGAATTCAAAAGAATTTAAAAGAATTCAGCATGAATTAATAAGAATGCAGGGTGAATTTCAAATGAATTGCAAAAAATATTTAAAAATCTCTTCAAATCATTGAAACCCTACGAAATCCCTTACTTCTTGTGAATAAATTCTTTGAAATCCATAAAAATATTAAAATCCCTTAAAATTCCTACAACCCTTGGAAATCCCTTGAAATTGTTTAAATCTCTTGAAAATGCCTTGGAATCTGTTAAAATATCCTAAAATCTTTCAAAGTCTTTGAAATACCTTCAAAATAATGAAATAAATAAAGAATTTCTTTGTAATCTTTTAAAATAGCCAAAAAGATTTCAAACCATTTAAAATCTTTTGAAATCCCTTGGATTTTTTAAAGCTCTTGAAAATGCCAAGGAATTTGAAAAAATACCTTAAAACATTTCCAATCCTTTGATCATTGTATCAACTGATCCTCCGGATCATTTAAATAAGAACTTTCAAAAATTCGATAAAAAATACATTGAATCAAGTAGAATTGAGTAAGTTTAGAAGAATTCAAGTGAAATAGAAAAATTCCAAAAAATTCAGGATAAATTAATAAAAATTCAGGGAGAATTTCAAAAAATATCCTGCGAAATGTTTTAAAATATTTTAAAACCTAACAGGTCCTGTAAAATCGTTCCATATCTTCCGAAATTCTAGAAAATTCTTTATTCTAAAATATTTCAAATTGAAAGCTCTTGAAATGCCTTAGAAGTCTTAAAAATACCCTAAAATCTTAAAAATCTCTTCAAATTATTGAAATCTATTAAAAATCTATTTCTCAGTTAATTTATTGAAAGAAAAGTGACTAATGTGATCTTTTCATTTTAAAAAGTGAGTAATCGTGACTGTATGACAGCGCTGATTATTTTTTATAGTTACTTCCTACAGAAATTCCCTGATTTGCTACTTTTTTCAAAATCCCTGACTCTTGGAAGCTTTACCTTATTATAGATTTTTTAAAAGTTACATTATGGACTGCAAATAGGGTACCATAAGGACCAAATCTTAAAAATAGGGTACTTTAGGGACCTCAACTGAATATAGGGTACAATAGGGGATACAGAGACCGGTCTGTGAGGCCTGAATTAAATTTGAAAGAATGTTAGAATCAAACAAACATTATCTCTTTTGTTAATTAAAATTTAATTTGGTTTCTTACTGAACGTCAACTCCAGCAGCTCGAACAATTTTTTCTAAAGTTACTCCCCTGGCATCTTTTCCAAGTCATCCATAAAAAAACTCTAACGTGAGGTTCGTTTGGACCTCCACAAAGCCAATGCAACATTCTCAAAGTGTTTTGAGCACATCCTCCGGGACTTGGTGTTTGCTCAAATCTGAAAAAAATATCAGATTATTTAATATCATAAGATTCAAACATGGCTTAAAGAGACGAAGCAAAAATTAATATTAGCACCGCTCTTAACTGTTCTTTTTTCTACCAATACAAACATCTTTCCCAATAAAGTGTTTTTTAGAAAATTTTTCTAACAAAGTTTCGAAATGCAATTTTTATTTCCAGCTCCACTGATCCAAAAAATGATAAGGAAAATATAAAAATATAATGAAAAACTCAATTAGACAAAAATTTGTTTCAGATTCGTCGGTTGTCATTTTCGATTTACAATTGTCTAATGCAAACTGCCTTGCGAAAGAATGGTTGGTTGTCACTTGTGACAACCACTTCGCTGGTAATACCAATTAACTAGTTTTCCCGTGTAGAAAATTATCGGGGAACTATTCTAGGCCAGGATAGACCATCCTGAACGCCAATATGGCACTGTCAAGGTGGTCTATTATGGCGCTGAGCAGTAGTAAAAGTCTATTTTGGATGGTTCAAGTTGAAAAATTTTGGTACTTTACAACCCCCTGGTTATTTTTAGAAGTGTGCAGAAAGATGTTTGGGCTTGATACTTGATTAGGGCCCGAAAAGACTGACTAGAGTAGACGGTCTAGGCGATGCCCTGACTGGAAGCAAATCTGCCTTGATAATTTTGTGCGCGGGTTTTGAGGTAAGATGTCGCTGCTAGTGATCCTACGTCATTTAAATTATTAACGGAAGTAATTATTGAAACAACAAATAAAGTAGTCAGATTTACCAGCAATGTATGATTTAAGAAATAAAATTAGTTAAGGTTACCAGCTGTTACAAGTTTTATCCATTGGTGACATTGGTGCCACTGGAGACTGAGAAGTTCTATCAAAATTTGCAGTGAAAAATCCTAATACTGTAAAAACACTCGTGTAATTTCACTATACGGTTAGCATGGGTAAAAACAGACCCTTGATTATCGACCAAAAATGCATTGGAAATTTTTTGTTCGAATTCTCATGCATATCGCCCCCAAATTCGTTCGAATCCACCAAAAATACACCAAACTCTCGGATTCTGCCCGGCGAAAGACGATTGCCACTCTTTCGTGAAAAACACCACTAGCGTAGTTGAAAGGCGCAGTGCGCGGGTACCCCGATTTGTTGCTAAGGCTATTTGCAGGCAACCCCCGATACTGGACTGTAACCGAGAGTTTGGCGTAAATGCGTTTTTCAATGATATTTAGAGGTTCGGCAAGCCCCTTGAAGTTTAACATGTATTTTCCATAAGACAAAAATATGGTTTTGTAAATTGTATCCAGGATCGTCAATATTAGGTGAATCGAGATAAAATTAAAAAATTTGCTTCACAATTAGCTATAGAATACAAGGAAATAATTATTCCTTAAATATCAGCCCTATAAGTCTGTTTTATTGAGTCCCAAAAAAAACCCTTGAGTGTAAAATTGGAGTTTGCGAGTTTTTGGCGCTCATTATGATTTTTTTATGGCTTTTTGATACAAATTGCTTCTAACACATAAAATACTACTTTCTACTAATAATTGGATGTTTAAATAAATTATTTAAATAATTGATTATTGTTTTTGTAGAGTTAGATAGTCGCAGTTTTCTTCAAAAATTTTCAACCTATTCTCCACTTTTCAGTTAGAGCAAACCATAATCAATTAAATATAACAGCAATAATTTTTTGAACCAATAATTATTATTTATAATAATATTCTCTTAGAATAATGCTAGAAAGTTTCAGTTTTTTCTGAAATTTCTAACTTTTCGTCTACTTTTCATTTAGAGTGAGGTAATAATTAATGGAATTCAGCAACTTAGTGAGGTAATAATTAATGCAATTTATTCAAGATAATTGTTTAAACAATTTATCATTGTTTATAACTATCTTCTCTTAGATAATTGCTAGAACGTTGCGTTTTTTCTGAAATTTTTACTTTGCTTTGGCTTTTTAGTTATAAACAAATAATAAACAGGCATTAGATAAAGTCATTTTTTAAACAATCTCTCCCTTTTTTTGTGAATATATTCTTCTGAAATAAATAAGATATTTGCAATAATCATCAAATTTTCTATATTGATGAGATCCTTTTTGTTTGAATTAATATTAATATTTATCAATGGTTCCTAACTAAAAAGTGATAAAAGCTGAAAATTTTAGATAAACCCGCAACTTTCTAGCATTACTCTGAGAGAATATATTTATAATAAATAATAAATTATTTAAACCATTATGTTTGTTGACTTGCCTTAATTATTACCTCGCTCTAAGTGGAAATATGACAAAAAAGGAAAAATTTAAGAAAAACCCGCAACTATCTAGCATTATTATAGAAGATAAACAATAATCATTTTCTTAAACCCTTGCTCTAAGTGAAAAGTGAACAAAAAGTTGAATATTTCAGAAAAAAACGCAATTATCTGCCATTATTCAAAGAATATTATTGAAAATAATAATTGTTCAAACAATTATGTTTGTCAATTTGAATTAATTATTACCTCACTCTGTTTGAAGAGTGGATAAAAAGTGGAAAATTTTAGAAAAAACTGCAACATTCCAGAATAATTGTAAGAGAATATTGTTGCAAATAATAATAAATGGTTTAAGAAATTATTTCTGTTAAATTTAATTGAATATTGCCTCCCTCTAAATGAAAAGTTGAGAACAAGATGAAAAATTCGCAAAATACTCCAACCTTCTAACTCTATTGTAAGAGAAAATTGCTACAAACAATAATAAGTTGTTGAAAACATTTATTTAAACATCACATTATCAATATAAAGTAATACTGTATGTACGGGACACAATTTGTATTAAAAAGAACCGCAAAAAAAATCATTCTTTTTTCTGAGACCCTATAAAACAGACTTATGGCAGTGATATTTAAAAAATATTTATTCATTTGTATTCCAGAGTTATATTTTTAAAAAATGTCGAGTTTTGACTTGATTCAATTGATATTCACGATTCTGAATCTGCATCGATAAACTGTCATTGGGTGATTGTGAATTCTCTTTAGTTAAATCTAATTCGGCTTTAACGGACCCATTCTCATAACGTATCTCGTGCTTCGCACTTGATTTTGTCCAAAGTGCCAACTTTTCTACATTATATTCGACTCTATTATATCAAATGTATATTATATTTATTTCTGTACCTCGGTCTGAGACTGTTCATACAAATATTGCAAATAATGTACGAATTTTATTTTTCATGATTACTTTAATATTTGTTCCTTATTTCGCACTATATTTTATTCTTAGCTACCCTGAAAAATGTATCATTTTAATAAATTTATATGATTACAATTTTATTCATAATATATGTCTTTCTCCCAAAAACCTAGTTTCTTTATTTTCAATGTTATTTTTTACGATTTAAACAAAAAATACACTTCCTATCAAAAAATAATTCAGACAAATTTGTAGATCTTTTTTGGGTGAACAACTTTTGTTTATTAACTTCTTTTCGTTCCCTGTGTTGTTTTTCAAAAAATTTCATTTTGTTATCGTTGATGTTATTTTCTACGATCAAAACAAAAACTATGCGTCCTATAGAAAAATGATTAATAATAAATTTGTAGCTCTTTTTTGGGTGAAAAACTTCTGTCTATTCATTTTTTTTTCGTAGCTTGTATCATTTGTCCAAAAATGTAATTGTTTCATTTTCTGTGTTATTTTTCACGATTGAAACAAAAAATACGTGTCCTATCAAAAATGATTAATAACAAATTTGTAGACCTTATGCAGGTGAATTAGTTTTGTCTATTAATTTTTTTTTCGTACCTTGTGTCCTTTTTCAAAAAAAAAAATTATTTTTAATATTATTTTTTACTATTAAAACAAAAACTACGCGTTAGGATGTATCAGAAAAATAAAATATTTTGCTTCCATTGTTGGGTAGAGCTAAAAAGTTTCTGGTAGGTGGAAAAATAAAAAATGGTTATTTATGACCCTGATAAGCCATAAAAAATGCATATTTTATCCGCATATATATACTCCTTTGTACAGACCCAATGGAAAAATTGCCTGTGCTCGCGCGTTCATGTTAAAGTGACAGTCGTAAAACTCACAGAATCATATATATTTTTAACCAATATTAGCTAATAAATCATTATTTATGATCCAAATAAGCGGTAAAAAATGCACGGTGTATCCACATATATACCTGCTAAGTATACACCAAATGGAAACATGTCCTATGTTGGCGCGTTCATGTTGCAGTGACAAATAATCGTAA
>CAKNYM010052344.1:350204-366305 GCA_932195095.1 Andricus curvator | reverse complement strand
TTTTTGTTTTATTCGTGAAAATAACATTGACAGTAAAAAAAATCAAATTTTTGAAAAAACAATGCAAGGTACGAAAACATATAAATGAAGAAAAATTGTGCATTCAATAAAGACTTACAAACCTGTAATCAATTTTTGTGGTAAGAATATATTCAAAATGAAAAAATTAACTTTTTTGATAAACGGCACAAGCTAAAATAAAATGTTAACTAATAAAATTTGTCGCCTGAATTATATCATTACTTTTCATTTAAAATCAAATACAAATTTAGTAATTTGTATATGAAGAACATATAACACGAAGCACAAAGTGCGCGCTCAGTGTGTTTACCAAATCGCACGCCGTAATGGCGCTCAAACTTTTTTGTTTCTATCATACGGTTCAAATGATTTTCAAATCAAATATCGAGCGCGAAGCGCGAGTGTCTGGGTGAGAATGTGTTCCTTAAGGTCGATAGAACCTTGAGTAAATAAAGTTCCTTTTCAGTCTAAAATAAAAACAAATTTAACAATCACTTAATATGTAGAGTTTTTGATAATTTTATAATATTTGCAAACAAACTTTTTCTTTTCATCGAAGTCGAACACGAAGTTCACAAATCTAGAGGAGCCGAGCGTAAAGCGCGATGTAAATACGCCCGAGCGCGTAGCGCGAGGTGAGTACATAATCGAGCGCGAAGCGCGAGATCCAACAGTCGCGCGCCCTAGGCGCGCTCAAACTTGCGAGCGAAGCGAGCCGCGCGCA
Source organism: Andricus curvator (assembly GCA_932195095.1). Taxonomy (NCBI): domain Eukaryota; kingdom Metazoa; phylum Arthropoda; class Insecta; order Hymenoptera; family Cynipidae; genus Andricus; species Andricus curvator. The sequence continues at coordinate 365,560 of CAKNYM010052344.1, read as the reverse complement.
AAGCAGTAAAAATAGTTTCTGGGCAAGGGTGGCAAGAGGAAGGTGAGTGAAGAGCGGGAAACGTCGCAGATCAGTGGGTAAGGTAGGATTTCGACGTATCGAAGTCCAAAAACGGGCGCCAGAGGGCGACAGTCAATAGACGATCGCATAGAACAGCCAGAGAGAAATGACAGGTGACAATGATGAGAGCGCGGTTAGTGGGGAGAAGATGACAGTAGTGGTGAGACGTTACAGACACCGACCAGGGAGGGGACGGCAGAGAGAAGGGATACAGGCACGAGACATAAACCCGGGAGACCCTCTAACCTACAGCGCCTTAACAGGCTTGGCAGCGCGGGTTCGAACAGAAGTTTAGACGAATGGCGAAATAAAGCGAGCGCGACCAGTAGTGAAGAGGAAGAAAAAAGAAAAAGAGATGAAGGGGACGATGATTCAAAAAGGGACAAGGATAACAAGAAAGTGAGGAATAAACGAAAAACACCAGAAAGAGATAGGGAGGATGGGGGGATGTTTGAGAATATAGCAGCCCTCATAAAAGGGTTCAGAAAGGAAACAAGGAAGAGACTGGATGATATGAATAGGGATATGAATAGGCAGGGGAAAGACGTAAGGGGGGAAGTGAAAAAAGTAAGAGAATAGTGGGATAAACTCTGGAAAGAGGAGAAAGACAAGGTATGGGGTAAACTAGGTAGCATAGAGAATAGACAGAGAGAGGTGGACGAACAGAGAAATAGTGAGATAAAACAGTTGGAAGAACGGGTAAGCAACTTAGAAAGCAGGAATGAGCATATGGGGAAGGAAACACAGAGTGCGGAGATAGTAAAAGGGAGTGATAACTTGCAAAATGAGAATGAAAGATTGAAGAAAAGACTGAGTGAGATCGAAAGAAGATTGGAAGGGGAAGAAAGGACGAAGAGGAAAAATAACATAGCAGTTAAGGGATTGAAAGTGGAGAGTGAAACAGGGGAAGCGGAAATCAAAAATCTTTTGAAAGACATTGGAGTTCAGGTAAGGGTAGAGGGAGTTAAGAGAATAGGATGGACGAAGGAAGTAGAAGAAGGAATGTTTCTAGTGAAAATAGGGAGTGAGGAGGAGAAAAAGAAAATTATGGAGGGAAAACATTATTGAGAGGAAGAAGGGAAAGAATTGAAGAGGATCTGACATGGAGGGAGAGGAAAAGGAGATGGCAAATAGAGCAAAAGGCATGGGTCGAGAGGAAGAAAGGGTGCATGGTATAGATAGGAAGAGACAGATTATAGATAAATGGGGAGCAATGGTTTTGGGACGAAGAATTAGAAGAAATAAGGAAAAAGGGAAAAAGAGTTGAGAAAGGTAGAAGAAAGGAAGATGCAAAAGAGTTTAAAGATCAAACAGAGGGGTTTCCAAACGGCAAGGCGGAAGAAAAGTGAGGAGGATAGGTGAGGGAAGGGAAGATAAAAATGTGAAAATAGCTTTCTGGAATGTGTCAGGCTTGAAGAAGAAGAATGAAGGATTTTGGCGGGAGTTAGAAAATGGGATGTGATTATGTTGAGTGAAACCTGGGCAGATGAGAAGGACTGGAAGGGGTTGAAAAGGATGTTACCTGAAGGTTATGTGTGGACAATGCAAGAAGCAAGAAAGGAACACGTTAAAGGTAGAGGGATGGGCGGCATGGTCTCAGGGGTGAGAAAAGAACTGGCAGTAAAAGGGAGAATAGAGGAGGATAGGGAGGAAAAGGATGGAACAATAGTAAGAAGGATTATAATTGGAAAAGTCAAAACAGCGGCGGTTTGTGTATATAGAAGAAGAGGGGAAGAGGAAGGTTGGAGAGTAATAAGGAGGTGGATGGAGGAAAAGTAGGAGGAGTTGGTTCTGATAGAAGGTGACTTGAATGCCTGGACTGGCGAGCAAGGGGGAGGGATTTGAAATGAAGAAAAGGAGGCCTATGTAAGGAGCTCCAAACATAGGGAGACATACCGGGAAAGGAGGAGGTTGCTAGACGAAATAGGAGAAACAGGATGGTTTATATGTAATGGCAATATGAAAGGTGATGAGAAAGGAGAGATTACATTTATAGGTAAGGGAGAAACAGTAATAGACTACATCCTGGCGGAAGAAAGAATGAGGAAGATGATAGGCAGTATGAACGTGGGGAATGAGATAGGGTCCGAGCACTTTCCAGTAATAGCTACACTGAAAGGTGGCATCCGAAAGCGTGGCAGACGGAGGAAGGAAAGAGGGGGAGAAAGGAGCACGAAAATGGGAGTCTGGGGGGAAGACAAATTAAAAGAGTTTCAACAAAAAATGGAAAAGAAGAATGTTAGGTATGAAAAAGAGGAGGGAGTAGACTCGTTAATTGAAAATTTGAAAGGGTCAATTGAGAAGGTAAGGGGTGAGATAGGTACAAAAGAAGGAAGAGAAGAGGGAAAGAGAGGCTGGTGGGACGAGGAATGCAGGGAGAGCAAAGAGATAATGAAAGAGTGTGTAAGAAAATGGAGGAAAGGAGAAATGGAGAAGGCGGAGTACAACAGGAAAAAAAGAGAACATGAGAGGATGCTGGAAAGGAAAAAGCAAAGGGGAAAAGAAAAATATAGGGAAGAAGTAGAAAAATCGATCAAAGAAGGTAGGGTCTGGGATGTGATAAATAGGGAAAGAGGAGGAAGGAAGGGCGTGAATGAAGAAATAGAAATGGATGAGTGGACGGATTATTTCAGGGGTCTGTTAGGGGGAGAACAAAATCGGATCAAAGGGGAAAATAGAAGGATAGTCCAAGGAGAAATGGAGGAAGGGAACGGAATAACAAGAGAAGAAGTGGATGAGGCGATAGATAGACTAAAAAGAAACAAGGCTACAGGAGAGGATGGTATGGGGAACGAAGCGATAAAGTATGGGGGAGAAGGGGTTAGGGAAGGGATCTGGAAGAGCTGCAACAAGGTCTGGAAAGGAGAAGGGTGGCCGGAGGAGTGGATGACAGGCGTGGTGGTACCGCTTGTCAAGAAAGGGGAGGGCAAGAAGGTAGAGGAGTACAGAGGGATCACTCTCATGCCAGTGAGTTATAAAATATACGCAGAAATTCTAAGAAAAAGGTTAGAGAGCCAGATAGAAGAGAAACAAAGTATCCCACACAATCAGACGGGATTTAGAAAAGGGATGGGGACAATAGAAAAATAGGAAAAAAGGGGGAAAAAAGAGGAGGTGTTCTGGACAGGAAGAGGTCTAAGGCAAGGGTGCCCGTTGAGTCCGCTACTCTTTAATATGCTGCTGGCAGACTTAGAAGAGAAGCTAAAGGAGAAAGGCAAAGGGGGAACGATTTTGGGTAATAGCAAACTATACTCTCTAGCATACGCAGACGACGTAGTGCTGTTAGCAGACGATGAGAAGGGGATGAACCTAATGATGAGAATTTTCGAAGAGTATGTGGGAACAAAAGAACTGACGGTGAACGTAGGGAAGACCAAGGTGATGTGCTTCAGAACTAGAAAGACCAAAATAGGTTACGTTTGGAAGATGAACGGACAAACAGTGGAAAGTGTGGAGGAATTCTGTTATTTAGGTTTTTGGTTTGAGTCAGGAGGGGGAAACAAGGTACAGGTGAGGAAAAGAATCGAGTGTGCGAGTAAAGTAATGGGCCAAGTATGGGGTATAGGAAAGAGAAGTTTCAATGACGATTGGAGAATGAGGGTTTGGTTGTTTGATGCGTTGGTTTGGGCGGTGTTGTGTTACGGAGTGGAGGACTGGGGATGGAAGGAACATAGAAAAGTGGAAAGCATGCATGAGAGATTTCTGAGATGGGTAATGGGGGTTAGTTGGAGTTGTCCAGGTTACATGTTAAGGGAAGAATTAGGAAGGCAAAAAATGGTAACTAGACAAATTAAGAGAGCCTGGAGGTTTGAAGAGAAGTTGAAAAGGGGAGAGGGGAGCAGAATAGCACAAGTATGCTTGGACGAAGTTCGGAAATAGGAGACGAGAGGCAATTTGGGAAATTCGAAATGGGAGGAAGAAAGGAAAAAAATGAGGAGGGTTTGTGATATACAAGAAGGGGTTCAGGATTGGCAGAGCATAGAATTAGAGTTATTAGTAAGACAAGGAGGAGAGATGGAGAAAGATTATGTATTCGAGGTACAATAGATGGTATATGATGGTCAAAGGGTTAACGGAACCAGAACATTTGCAAAAAATTAAAAAAAGGAAGACAAATGGAATAGGGTGGTACGGTTTAGAATGGGAGAAAGAGTGAGAGCTTGTAGATATTGGATGGCTGAAGAGGACAATCTGTGCAGAGTATGTGGATACGAAATGGAGTCATGGGTACATGTGTTAGAGAGGTGTACAGGAGAGGAAGATGGACAGTTGAGTGTGGGTGAGTGTGTGAGATGGATTTTGGATGGTAATGGACAGGGAGTGACGTGTATGAAGAAAGTGGAAGAAATAAGAGAAAGCAAGAGAACAGGGCAGAGCCAAACGGGTAATCATATTGAAAGAAATTAAATAGCAAAAAGTAAACCTTTGGAATCGTTGAAAATGTATTTTATGGTAAGAGGAAACGGAAGCCCCGGAATATCGCTCATTTTAAAGTTTAAGAATTATTAGAAGTAAGAGTATTGTTATTTTAAGTAAGGCGAAGCATTAGAATATAAGCAGCGGTTAAGTTAGATTAAGGATGGAATGTAAATATATGTACAGGGAGCGGAGGCCCTCAAACCCGTAAAAGGGAGAGATTAAATATACATCCATGCATACATACATACATACATACATACATACATACATACTAATATATTAAATTTTCAGAAATGATATTGAAAATTTTTTTTAAATGTAGAATACAAATTATTCAAATGTTTGAATGAAAATTATAGTTTAATGTTTTTTATGTTATAAATAGATAAATTAATTATTAGCTGATTATTTGTTTCCGCAATTTCAAATTACATGATGATTGAATTTTAATTACTTTTGATTATGTAACATAAAATGATTACTTACTTCAAGGTTATGTAATTGAATATTGACTATAATTTGTATAATAAAAGCTTTTTTAATGTTTAAAATACCTCTATTACAATTATATTATTTAAAAAAAATTTTGCAATGTTGTGAAATGAGTATCTGAATTTCGATTCCAAAATTATGTCCACGTATATTTTAATTTTCTCTGGAATATTTTAAAAGGTTATTAATAGTTCAAATTTTCAGAGTAATATGAAGTAAATATTATTTGAATGATTCAATGAAAATAATTCTTCAATGCTTTTTGTGTTATGAAATGATTAATTAATTATTGGCTGATTAATTTTGTCACAAAATTAAATAACATAAATATTTAATTTCAATTTTTCTCTATCAAGCAGCATAAATTAATTATTTACTTCAAGATGATGTGATTGAAAATTGGATATAATTAGTATAATAAAAGTTTATTTTTTTCAACCTATCTCTATTACAATTATGTAATTTTTTATAATATTTATGATGTCAAATGAGAAAATTATTATAAAAGGTAAAATATAAATAAAAATAATTAAAATTTTCAGAAATGAAATTTCAAGTTTAAAAAAATATAAAGGGAGAATTATTTGAATTTTTCATTGAAAATAATTGTTTAAGGCTTTTTATTTTGTAAACTGGCTGATTGATTATTGACTGATTAATTTTTTTACAATATTAAATTATTATTATTATAATTATAATTATTATAATTATTATCGCCAACGGCGATACCACGTTGGAAACACCAGTTCTCGTAAGATCACTGAAGTTAAGCACTGTTGGGCGCGGTTAGTACTTGGATGGGTAACCGTTCAGGAATACCTGCGTTGCTGTTGGCCCGTCGTGGGTGTGGTGGGCCCACATTGGTAGTAAATATCCACCTAGAAACACTACCCGAATCGGGTAGTGAGACAACGAACTTTCGAGTTCGAACTGCTAATCAATGTATGTATGTATTAAATGTTGTAAATATTGAATTTGAATGAATTGAATGAATGTTTCGATGAAAAAAATGATTCAATGCTTTTCATGTTCTGAACTTATTAATTATTTATTAGCTGATTAATTTTTTTCACAATGTTAAATTACATAAAGATTGATTTTTAATTTTTTAATATTAACTATCATAAATTGATTATTTAATTTAGGGGTATGTAATTAAATATTGGTTATAATTTATGTGATCAAAGTTTATTCATTTTCAAAATACCTCTATTCAAATTATGTAATTTTTGTAAGTTTTCGTGATGTTGTGAAATGAGTATCTGAATTCAATTTTCCTAATTAGGTTTTAGTTTTTTTTTAAATAAGTTGAAAAGGTTAATAACAATGAGAATTTGTTGGAAAATATAAAATAAACATTATTTGAATGTTTCAATGTGAATAATTCTTTATTGCTTTTTATGTTGGAAACTGATTAATTAATTATTAGCTGATTATTGTTTTTACAATATTTTGAATTACATAAAGATTGAATTATAATTTTTCTATATTGAGGAACATGGATTAATTATTTATTTCAAGGTGATGTAGTTTAATATTGGCTATAATTCGTATAATGAAAATTTATTTAGGTTTAACATATCTCTGTTGCAACAATATAATTTTTTTAAATTTTTGTGCTGTTTTGGAATGAGTATCTCAATTCCATTCTCACAATTATATGTAAATATGTTTCAATTTATTCTGAAATTAGTTTAAAATGTAATTATAATTATAATCTTCATAGAAATATAGAGTAAAATTTATTTGGATGTTTCAATGAAAATATTTGTTCATTAATTTTTACGTTCTAAACTGATTAATTTGATCACAAAATTGAATCACATAATTATTTAATTTTAATTTTTCTTTTGTTATGTAAGATGAATTGATTATTTACATTAATATTATGTCATTTAATATTGGCTATGATCTGTACAATCAAAGTTTATTTCTGTTTCATCCCTTTATTACAATTTAGTATTCTAGCATTACGTCATGGTTATGATAGGATAGGTGGAAATGTCAGGAAGGTTAGCATAGTTGATACATATTTACAATAAAATAAGATGTACCAACTTTCAGGTTGGAGTATCGGATCGATTTGATCAAAATCCGGCACTATAACCTTATATTTTTGATATTTTATATAATTTCATGAAAATCAAAGGTCTTCAACCGATAAAAGGACAAAACATAATTGCGCAAATGCATTCTACACTTGAAAAGTATTAATATTGATACATTTATAACTTACTTTTACGTTCAGAATATTTTTTACAAAAAGTCGTATGAATTCCCATGTAAGGATGTACTAACTATGCTAACCTTCATAACATTTGCACCTATCCTAATTATGATTGTGACGTCTAGCTCAAATACTCAATCATATAATTATTTTAAATGCTTGTGACCAATTCTCAATTATCAAATTCCACTTTTTGCACGCTTCAGAGAAGCTTTGAAATTTTTATTATAATTCGAGAACAAGTGAATATTTCATTAGGTTCTTGGTCTCATTTTGAAGAGGAGATTCCAAGCTTTAATTTATCGAAGTTTGAATTTTTTCAATTTACATCCCTGAGGCATTGAGGAGTGGGACTTAATATATCGCTAGGATAACCACGAAAAAAGAGAGGCATGTATCTTAATTCAATTTTCAAAATTATATGCGGATATATTTTAATTATTCAGCGACGTTTTGTCGCACGCTGTTGTTTTTCTGAATTATTTAAACGTCCTAATATGATAATGTTTTAATGATTTAGCGATGTTTCTTGATTCACAGATTTACAAAAATGGCCGTGAAAGTACCCGCAAATGTCATTGTACAAAAATTATGTTTTTTCAAATATATTAAATTAGATAACGTGCAGTTGAAATCTTCAAAAGATATCTCGCCATTTACTATTATTAATAGTAATAGTAAATTCTACGTTACATGGATTCACTGAATACATTCTTTGAGAATATAATTTAAGCAAGAATTTGATTGGTCAAAAAATGTTAACAAATAAATAGTTATTCGAAAATTGAGTAAATGAGAAAAATGAATACAAAAGTTAGCGCGCGCTTGCGCGCGCACATGCGAGTCTAGATGGCATCAGTTGTAAAAGTGGTGAGCAAAATGCCTTGGTAGTCATGGACAGCATTGTACTCACCGGTGAAAGAATTTTACTTACCGATGTTGGAGATTTTGCTCATCGCCTTCGCTCTCGAAGCGGAATCGACCATTTTCGATATCCCTAAACGGTGCTTAAACAAGGGTTTTGCATGTGTGCGGAAAGAAAAAATGAAAAACAAACTTTTAAAAGAATTATTAGACTGGAGTGAGCTTTGACACGCGTTATCAAAAATACAAAATTCCATTTTCTGGGCGAACGATGCAAGCTACGAAAAAAATGAATAGAAAAAAATTGTTCAACGAAGAATGATAAGATCAACATTTTTTAATCATTTTTTGATAGGATGCGCAGTTTCTGTTCTAATCGTTAAAAATAACTTGAAGAAATAAAATAATGAAATTGTTGGAAAAACGACACGTGATATGAAAGAAATGAATAGACAAAAGTTGTTCAACCAAAAAAGATCTAAAAATTTGTTATAATTCATTTTTCGAAAGGTCACGTAGTTTTTTATTTAATCGTCAAAAACAACATTACAAAAAAAAATTGTGGAAAAACGACACAAGATAGGAAAAATGAAATTAATAAAAAAAAATTGCGCACCCAAAAAAGATCTTAAGAATTTGTTATTAAACATGTTCTGATAAGACGCGTAGTTTTTGTTTTAATCTTAAAAAATAACATTAAAAGGAATTTTTTTTTTTGAAAAATCGACACAAGATACGAAAAAAATGAATAGACAAAAGTTGTTCAACCAAAAAAGATATACACCTTTTCGTTAAACCATTTTTTGATAGGACACGTAGTTTTGTTTTAATCCTGAAAAATAGCATTTGAAATGAGTTTTTTATATCGTTGAAATCATGAAAAAAAGATACACCTGATTATTAAAATAATTTGTTTAAATTGTTAATAACTTTAAAAATAATTATTGCATAATTTTTGGAAAACACCGTTAACTGCAAAGATAGGCGAGTTGTGATTTGAGAGAGAGAGCCGTAACTGACCGTTAACTGCAGGCGTAAATCAGAAACGACAATACGTGACGTCAAAATTCGAGAAAACGTAACGGGCAGTTACGGACTTTACCAAAATTATTGGACGGCGATTTCGAGCCTTCGTGATTTCGAAGAGGTACGTAAGTGCTTACGGCGTTCTCCGGAATCATCGAACCCCGAGAAAAAAGGTTTGTGATTCGAGAAACACCGTAACTGCACTTATTATTAGTTATTATATTCTTTTGCCGTGAACGGCGTTCTCTCAAATCACGGCAGGCCTATTTCTGAGTTCCGTAATTCGAAGAGAACCGTAACTGCCCGTTACAGCGTTTTCTCGAATTTCAGCATCCCAATCAACACCGTTAACTGCATTTTAGATAACTAATGAACATTTTTTAACAATTTTTTCGCAAAAATGAAAAGATCGTATGCAAATTAGTCAAGAACAACAACAAAAATGCAGAAAATGAATGAGAATCCGCGATACACGCGAATAAAGATTCGAACAGTTTTCTTCGATTTTCTTGGCTTCGTTCATTTTGCAGTTAACGGTGTTTTTCCAAATCAGGGCAGAGATGATTAATAACAAAATAGTTAGCTTAAATTGTATTGAATCGTCGCAGACTGTAACCACCTATCTCACGGTCGTGAGACGTGGTTACAGCTGAAATTTTACCGCGATTTCGCTGGGAGGGAGTGCAATTTTTCAGATTAGCACCCGCTCCCGGCGAAATCCTGCGGTTGTCCTTATGACAAACTTTTAACTATATATATATAAATTTTTTTTTTTTTTTGAATTACCTAAGTCCGCAATATAATTCCTTGCAGTCATATATGTCAAATCGATAGACGCTATTAATTCTTTTTACGATAATTAGGCCTATTTCTGAAAAAATTGTGAAAATGAGCGTTTGTTCATAAAAATTGCTTATATAATTAACAGTTTTTGTCACAATGAAAAATATGACAGCAGTCTTTGGAAAGACATTTCGAGTTGATGCCTCAAAAAAATTGAGCCTGTTCATGAAAAATTCGTTGGAATGTGCATTTGTTTTTAAAAATTGTTTATATAATTAACCATTTTTCTCATTATGAAAAATATAAGAGGGAGGAGTCTATGACAAGATACTCTTAACACTCGAGTTAAGGCGCCTCTCTATATTTCATTCCTAGAACTGCTGACCTCGTGTGGCCTCGGAATGTGATGTGCTGAACAAAGAAGGCGATACTTACTAACTGCTCAACAATGAGTGAAACACCAGCAGCGTAGGGACAAAGGAGCAGTGCGCAGTTACTCACGCGCATATATTGCGTAATATTAGGAAATGGTTCACACGCCACTAACTGTTTACGTTTGGAATCCTCCGAGAGATGCGGCAAGCAATGCCCGAAGCCTGCCTTAACTCGAGAGCTGAGTGTATTTCTAGTTGACTTCGCGAAATAAAATAAAGCCTATTCATAAAAAATAGTCCAAATGTGCATTTGTTTATAATTTTTTTTTAAATAATTGCTAACAGCAGCTATTCTTTACTTATTGTAATCGTACAATAATACTTTTTTAACTTTTATAATAACTTTTGTTCATTAGTTCGTTTATAACATTGTAAACAATTTTTTTTCTCACACTAACCCACTGGAAATTATTTTTAGTTAGTTTAGCTGTTTTAATGAATTTGAAAGTCTTAACAGAAATGGTATCACTGAAAGTTTACCCAAAATAAAGATTAGAATTTTTTTCTTAAATAACACATTTTTGTTCGATCAGAGTGAATATATTGAATTTTCAACAAAGCTGTTGAATTTTCAACCAAAAAAGATTTTCTACCATAAGAGATGAATTTTCAACCCAAAAAGACAAATTGTCAAAAACAAAAAACAAAATTTAATCATACACTTGCATTAACAACCAAATCGTTGAACTTTCAAGCAAAATAAACGAATTATCAACAAAATAGTTGAACTCTCAACCAAATAGTCACATTTTTAAGACAAATTGACGATTTATTTTCGAAGACAGACGAATTTTCAACGAAAAAATCAATTTGCGAGAAATAAGTTAATTTTAAAACAAGAAAGATGACATTTTAACCAAGAAAGATAATTTTTCTAATATAAACGATGAATTTTCAATCCAATAGGACGAATTTTCAACAAAATTGTTGACTTTTCGACCACAAAAGATGACTTCAACGAAATAGTTGAATTTTCAATAATATAAATAAATTTAAAAATATAGTTAAATTTTTTGATAAATAGTCAAATTTTCAACCCACCCATATGCACTTTCAACTAAATGACAAAAGATAAATTCCGCTTCAGAAATATTGCTCAAAATTTATGTCAGTGAAATGTTCACTATTTTAATCAATAATTCAGGTTTTCACTGATAAACCAGTGAAGTTTTGATGTTTCACTGAAAAAGCAGTGAATTTTAGTAAAGGGTTGGGAGAAAATGGTCGCTGAATTTAGTCGGTGACATCAAAATTACCAGCTCAGGTTATGTCGCCACTGCGAGTCGCGTGATCTGCTCCGAAATAACAGTATATTTCGATACGAGGGGCCAAATGGGCGGTTTGCTCACTGCTCACAGCACGAACTCGAAGGCGAGGCGAAGCGGAGCCGAAGGGTGATTTGACTGATGTGTCTTCACACGAGCAGGGAGCACCGCACGTGAGGCCTCGTATATCGAATATTTTTCTTTACAAATTATAATGCAAAATCTGTCATTGTCAACCGTTTACAGACATCGAATATAACCTCACTGACCTCACACGATTTTAACATAGTAACCGTTTACGACGCTAGATAGTACTAGTAGTCATATTGGTGAAAAAAATGTTTTGCTAACCATAAAGATAGTTTTGCTCACCAGTGTAAGAATTTTGCTCACCGGTGAAAGCATTTTGCTCACCAATGTCTAAGTGTACTATAGAAGGATTTAATCAACATTTCCCACTTTATGTGAACGACGCAGTCGCAGTGTCATTTGACATTTCCGTTCATTTCCAGCTGATATTAGCTTCCTATTATGATTTTAGTTCATCTCGTAAGTCAAAGGAGATATAATTATAAAATTGAGACATTTCCGTGACGAATTTGATTTAAAAAAAAAAACTTGAAATAATTGTATGATTTTATGATTGTAGTTACTAACGGAGCCTGCATGACGAGAAACTGTCACTGATTGAAACAGCGACGCTTATTTTACTGATTGATTCAGTGCTTTATCACTGATTCCCAGGAACCGACTCTTAGCTATTTGAATCAGTAAAATTTCATTGATTCAAACTTAGAGAGATAATACACTCAACTCCTGATAAAGACCGGTTACGGGCATGGCTTGCCTTGGCCTTGATCCTAAATCGGGAGAATCCAAACTTAAACAGGTAGGGGCGCATGGATCATTTCTGTTGGATTTGGAAACATGACGCAACCTGATGCAACTAACGTGTTGAAAGTGCGGCCCTCGAGCTGTTTGTCACGCTTGACTGAGGATATCCTCTGCTTCGGCTTTGCGGCTTCTCTCATCACGAAACTGCGGAGGCCATCTGTTCTAGGAATATCGTAAACCGGGGGGTCTTATATCGGGAGTTGAGTGTAGTAGACTTTTCAACCAAAAGAAATTTACTTTTAACCAAAATTAGTTGAATTTTTTTATTGCGTTGTATTGATTCAGTTCGCATTTAGGCGAAAAAAACGATAAAAAGTGGATGTTTTTCAAAAACAGGGGAGAGTGTGAAGTCTGAAATATGAAAGTGATTTTCAAAATTATTGAGTTACCTTACGTGGAGTTACGTTAAGTTACGTTAAGTTACGTTACTTTACTTTACGTTACGTTAGTTAATGGCAGTTCATCGACTTGCACATATATAATTCAATATATGTGTTTACGAAATTTATAGCTTCAAAAAATCTCTTTATAACTGTTTTTACCACAGTTTCGAACTTGGTCACTTCCCGCACGCTATACGTGGCTCGAAAAGTAAACATTCCGTGCTTGCGCTACAAAAAATGATTTTCCACCTAAGAAAGAAAGAAGTCGAAAGGTGATGTCATGGAGATACAATGCTTTAGAAATCAATTTTTGAATTACGAAATTTTGCTTGGTGAAATGGTATCCTAAAGGTATAAATAAAAATATAAATATTTCAAATTTTACGATTTTAAACTAAACGGATTATTTGACGCAATTAAAGAGCAAATGATAGAAGGTTAAAAAAATTATGTGTTAAATAAGAATTTTGAACTAAACGCAGACGAAAAGCCTGTCAAAATATGGAAGAATTTTAAATATAACGTTGTGATGTTTAAACCTAGACAATATTTGCACTAAACATTCCAAAGTTATGATGAAGTCTTTCAAACTGAAATATTTAAATTTCCGTAAAAATCAAAAAACTTCCAGCTGTAAAAATTTAATATTTTTTATTTGTACCATTTAAACTATTATAGGAAATGAATAATTTGATGTCAATTCTTGTTTGTTTACTGGTCTTATATCAAATTTTTTTGAAATATTGATTCTATTCTGAAGTTGTGCAAAATGTCTATTTAGCTCCGCTGGGATTCGAACGCAGGTCTTTAGATTGCCGGTCTGGTGCTCTTACTCACTAAGCCACGGAGAGTATGGGATACATTTTTCACAACCTCCTACAAGCGGATTTCGACGTTATTTTTATTCTTGTAAGATTCAAATTCCTTCTTACATGTTTTTGGTACGAATCATATTTTTTTGTGTTACGGTATTGATCAAAATATTTATAAGTAAATAATTTGATGTTAATTCTTTTTTGCCCACTGGTCTCATATCAATATTTTTTTAAATACTGATTTTATTCTCAAGTTATCAAAAATTGACTCGCTGGGATTCGAACCAAGAAGAAATCAGAATCTTACAAGACTAAGCATTATGTCGGAATTCACTTGTAAAAGGTTGTGAAATATTCAAAACAGAACAATAAAAAAACCTTCAAAATAACTCTTGCGAAAAAAATGCGAAATATCTATAAAATTAAGACGGCAAAACTTAATATTCAAATGTAAAACTTATTATTTTTTGTATACCCTTGGATCTGCTTGGTGGGTTTCCTGTCACCATTACGTAGTGCGTCCTCAGGTTGCGGATAGAGGAACGGCCCGTAAGGCTGAACAGCCCCTAAGGTTAACTGCGAATACAAGAATAAGCAGTCGCGGACAGCCGATAGGAACCAGTCGTGGGAGTGGTGAGCTCAGCACTGGTAGAAAATAGGTACATGACAACCATGGCTTGGGGGGACCCACCCATTCGCGTTCATAAGCAATGGGTGGGTTCTGGCAAGCCGAGGTGCAGCGTGTATCCACCTAGAAACACTACCCGAACCAAAACTAAAAATCTTGTAAGGGAAAAATCCTGCTGCCCATTGGACACTGCAGCGATGACACTGCCCGAAAGGGATGTGTGGAATGATTCGCCTGCATAGGGCCAAAGGGGTATTGATGCCAGTAGGCGTGCTGCCTTTCAGGGGGATGTTAGGATACGAGGATGAAACTGTAATGTGTTTGGCGACAAGTTGACACGGTCCTTCTCAAAGTCGGAAAGCTCCCATACTTAGACCCACAGAGGTGTGGGGGTTATCACTTCTGGGACAGTGGACTCACCTACGATCGGAATAGGATCCTAACGTGCGGATTTTCTTGAAATTATCATGGCTAACTTGCAACAACAAAAAACTACAGTAAAATATCTGAAGGCGGGAACTCTGAACGCACGTAGTCTAAATACTGGCGGAATTAGCGAACTCATTGTGATAGCAAATAGCTACGGTACTGACTTAATAGCACTTCAAGAAACCTGCTGGCCGGGCGATTATGCGTCACTTTCTAAGGATAACTATACTTTTCACTGGGGGGGGAGGGGGAGCTAAGGGGCGCACACTGGGGACCGGTTTTCTTATTAATAAACGAATTTCGCCAGCGGTTATCCAATGCAATTCATTAACGACCGGTTATCATACATTGTACTAAAGGGTAATTTCAGCAAACAGGTGTTTATCAACGTGCACTGCCCCACCGAGGACAAAGACGAAGACACTAAAGATCTTTTCTACGAAACAATTGAAAAGGTTTTCGACAAGTTCTCAACGTTTGACGCAAAAATAGTATTGGGAGATTTCAACGCGAAAATTGGAAAAGAACCGATGTATAGGCCAACAATAGGATCAGAAAGTTTGCATGACGTCAGTAATGATAATGGAACTAGAGTCATAAACTTTGCAGCTTCAAAGAACCTCGTTGTCAAAAGCAC
>CAKNYM010052344.1:335453-346568 GCA_932195095.1 Andricus curvator | reverse complement strand
AAGATTACTAGAACAAGTAGCTTCAATAACTATTTGAAATAGTACATTTGAACATGTAAACTGTATGAATAACTAATTTTCATAGTAAGCAAAGAATTGTGAGTTTGACTTTCGCAAGTGAGTTCGATTTGCTTTTTCGCATTGCAATAAGCACTGCGCGAGATTGTTAGCCTTACTATTTGAAATTGTAAGTGAGTTCAGTGGCACAACTAGAAACGTGTAAGCCCCCTCCGCAACATTTTTTAGGCGGTCCGTTTCAAATTAAAAAAGAAGGACGACTTATAACTTGCTTATCAGTAAAACAACAGATTTTCGCTTTTCAATCTATAAGACAGACCGCGCACTGACATTTTACAAAATTAAATAAATTATCGGAAACTATTTTACAATGTTTTCTCTTTTATCATAATATCATTTGAGATAATTATTATAAATGAAAATAGTGAATAACTCTACTTTATACTTCAATACTGTTTTTTTCTTTTGTACAAAATTTTCAGAATTTAAAAATATTCTGAAGAATTACATATAAAAAGAATTTTCTTATAACACTAAAATTGATTAGGATCGTACTTGATTAAGCCACCTAAGTTCAAATATTATATTATTTGGAAGAATTTTTTTTTAGTAGAATAATACATTGTTTTCGACATATCATTTTTTGAACCAATAATGAAAAAATAATTTGTAATAAAATTTGAGTTCAAATTAATTTCCAATTTTAACGTAGTAATAATTTTTTCAACCTTTTCACATTGATATTTGTAAAAATTACTACCATTTCAAGAAAAAAAAAATATTTTCTAATTCTTTTTCAGATTTTCAACAACAATAAAATCTACCATACTACTATGATATCGCGATCTTTGATATTACAGGGATCACAGCGTAAAAGGAGCTCAAAAAAGGGGAAATAGGGTGGTTTTCGCACGAAAAAGGGGAAAATAGGGGAAAGATTAAACATTTATTTTCATATGTCGAAAAGAACAAACAACCTTTTCGTAAGAAATGTTACATTTTCAAATAACTTTTAATGATTTTTCAATGATTTCTGCCATTAAAGATTTTTTTTTTAAATTGGATATACTTAGATCGTTGAAAACCCATCCAGAGTGAAATAAAAAAGTCCGGGAAAAAATAAAATTAGTTAAATACACAATTTTGATATGTTTGACATCGTTCTCATAAATATTTCTTTCCAAGATTTGTCATTTCATCCTTACCATAATTAATACTTTCAATCTAAATTTAAAACAATTGAAATCAGTTAATATCTTCTGTTCTCTTTCTTAAATTTACAATTAAACAATTTCTTTTGATTAAACAAAAAAATTTGCCTTATTGAAAACTTTTGGAAAATATACAAAAACATGTTTTTTGGATTGATTCGAACCTGAAATTGAGTCACCTTGAACCAAAGAAACATGTTATTATTTTTTATCCATGGGAAACATTTTTTTCGTGGTGTTTATAACGTTCAAAAATCGCAAAGAAAGATATGAAATCCCAAAAATCCTAATTCACGACAAACATTTTTTTCCGAAAAATAAAAATAAAAAAATGTTTCTTTGGTTCAAGCAATTTTAAATTTTCAATGAGTAAGATAATTTTTGAACAAAAAAGTTGAATTTTTGAATTAAGAACAACAGTTTTTAACCAAAAATCGAATAGTTATATTTTCGTTTCAAAAAATTAATTTTCAATTGAAAAAACTGAATTTTCTCCCAAATTGTTGAATTTTCTACAATGCAGTTGATTTTTCAACACGAAAATATGAATTAAGAAGTTAATTTTCAACCAAACATTAGAATTGTTAGTTAAAAAACCTACTTTTTAACAAACAAGAAAAAACTTTAACTCAAATGATGAATTTTTAACTAAGAAATGAATTTTTAACAAAGTTGTTCAAAAATCACCAAACTATTGAATTTTCCAGAGAAAATTCAAATTTTCTACAAAACAGTTGAATCATTAACCCCAAAACACGAATTTTCAACAAGAGTTGAGTTTTCAACCAAACAAGATTTTTTAGCCAATGAAGAAAAAAATTGTATTCAAAATGTCGAATTTTAAAGCAAGAAGATGATTTTTCTACAAAAAAAAGGACGAATTCTTAACAGATTACATAAATTTTTAACCAAATATTTGAATTTTCAAAATAAGAAAGATCAACTTTGAACCAAAAATGGAATTGCTACATTTTCATTTCGAGAAACTAATTTTCAAATGAAAAAACCAATTCTCTACCTATTTATTGAATTTTCGTGCCAAAAAAAGTACTTTCTATAATACACTCGAATTTTTAACTCAAAAATATAAGCTTTCAATACAATAAATAATTTTCAATCAAAAATTGCAATTTCCAGTTTGAAAAAGTGCATTTTTAACAAAGTAGTTTAATTTTCAGCCAAAAAGACAGCTTTTCAACAAGATAAATATATTTTCAACCAAATAGTTACATTTTTAACCAACTTTCTGCCAAGAAATATAACTTTTGAACGAAATTTGAACATGCAACCAAATAGTTGAATTTCGAACTAAAAAAGATCAATTTTCAAACACAAATGGAATAGTTCAATTGTGAGTTTAAAAAAATTAATTTTCAACAAAAAAAAAGTTTCAACAATAGTTAAATTTTCAAGTAAAAATTTAAAAAAATTAAAAATTGCTCAAGTTAGAACATTTAAAATTCCAGTTGATGAGTTTGGAATATTCCATTTTTTTAATAGGTATTTAACTTTGTACATTTCAACTAAAATGTATTAATCTTCTACTACTTATTTAAAAAATAATATATATTTTGTAACTGTTCCAATTTTATATTGGATAATAACTTCTTTCGGCACTTTTCACATTTTCAACTTGCTTTAAAATGTTTCATCTTCAAATTTGTTTAAGAGTATTTATTTGTAATGGTCTGAACTTGGAAGGTGTGCCTTATTTATTCATAAATAATTTATTTAAGTGCTATAATTGCTTTAATTATTATTCAATAATGGGTACAATTTCAAATATCGTATATTTAAAGAGAAAAGGGGAAAAGGGGGAAGGTTTTTGAGAATAGGGAGGAAAAGGGAAATTTCAAGAAAAAAGGGGAAACTAAGAAAAACAGGGGAAGACTGTGCACCCTGATATCAAGTTCTCGGAACCGAATATATATATTTTTTTAACAGTTTTTATTCTAATTCAGCATCCCCATATCTCATGAGAAAATTTTATTTCTGCAAAAAATTTAAATTTAAATCACTATTCAACGTTTGTCTCATCTTAAAATAGTGATTTTCATTTTGCATTTGATATATTATTACGATGTTTAAACTATTTTTTATTTATATATCAGTTATGTAAATGAATGTTGCGTTTTAAATAAAGTGAGATGATAATAAAATCAAATCAAAATTCCAAAACTTTCATTCGAAAACATTTTTTCAAGCCTTATTTTTCAATAATACAAAATATGTACTTTTCAAAAATTGTAATTCAATTCATTTTATAATAATATACATATAAATTACTAATAATATATTTACTGTGTGAGTTAATACTTCTAAGCAAAATATTTTTCCCAAGCTCGTTACAAAATATTAGAAATCATCAGTAAGAGATTAATTTAAAAATTTTTAAGTAATTATTTATTATAATTTCTTAGCTGGCCACGTTTTTCTCAGAGAAACCGCTTGACCGAGAGTTTGTCAGAAAAATTTAAGCGGTTCCGTAGCTCACTTGACTAACACTTGCGCTAGATTTAGGTTTTAGGACAGGTTTTAGGTAGTTAGGTAGGGTTCGATTCCCCAGCGGGGGCGATTTTTCAAAGCGTTTGAGCGTGCGATCATATGTGTAAGGCTCTGTGCGTGCAATTGTGTAAGAATAATCGTAAATTAAGTGCAGTAATAATCATATATAAAATAATTTTTTCCTTTTCAAATCGATCGACGTTTCACATCATTTTTCTTGTTGAAAGTTTCGAGCTAATCTATTTATAAATCGTGTATAGAATGCGTGCAGAGCATATATACATATACATATATGCGTTACAATGCGAAATCGGCAAAGTTACTCTTCACAGAAGTAAGGCATACTACACGAAATAGTAACTCTTATTCTCCTGAGTGTGGACGGTTACCAACTGGTGTAGTGCATCCTACTATTTGAAATTGTTCATCCTACTCTTTTAAGAAGTCAGTTCAAATAACCTGAATGCGAAATAGTAATTTTGACAAAATTCACTGACGAAAAGCTGCGGTTCATATTATAAACAAATTATATAAACAAATGCACATTTTGGCCGTTTTTAGGCGAAAAGAAACCGCTTTTTCTTGTTGAAATTATATTTCCAATGATGTTTTATGATAAAACTTTTGCCACTCATCAATATTACTTTATTTTATAAACAAATTATATAAACAAATGCACATTTTGGGCGATTTCAAGCGAAAATAAACCGTTTTTTCTTCTAACGTTGCTGAAATTATATTGCCAATGATGTATTATGAAAAAAATGTTGCAACTCATCAATATTTGTTTATTTTATGAACAAACTATATAAACAAATGCACATTTTGGGCGCTTTCAAGCGAAAATAAATCGTTTTTTCTTCTGACCTTGCTGAAATTGTATTGCCAATGATGTATTATGAAAAAAATTTCGCCATGCATTAATACTTTTTTATTTTATAAACAACTTATATTAACAAATAATGGACATTAGAAGTTATTCGTCTTCAAAGTATATTTCTGCTCTAAAATCGCTTGCTTTAATGGTTAGAATGATACTAACTTGGCCATTAAGATTTAAGATTGAATGTTATTTTTTTATTTTATAAACAAATCATTAAAACAAATGCATATTTTGGCTGCTTTTAGGCGAAAATAAATCGTTTTTGTTTTCATCTTGCTGAAATCATATTGACAATGATGCTTTCTGACCAAAGTTTTGCCCCCCCCCCCCCCATTAATATTTGTTTATTTTATAAACAAATGCAAATTTTGGACGGTTTTGAATGGAAAGAAATCGTTTTTTTCTTTGGACATTGCTGAAATTATATTACCAATTATGTTTTCTGAGAAAAATTTTGCCACGCATCAATATTTATTCATTTTATAGACAAATTATATATACAAATGCACATTTTCGACGTTTTCTAGAGAAAAGATATCGTTTTTTCTTCTGACCTTGCTGAAATTATATTGCCAATGATGTATTCTGAAAAAAATGTGCCACCCATCAATATTTGTTTATTTTATAAACAAATTATATTTAAAAAATGCACTTTTTTGGCGGTTTTAAGCGAAAAGAAACCGTTTTTTTCTTCTAACCTTGCTGAAATTATATTTTCAATTATGTTTTCTGATAAAAATTTGATATGCATTAATATTTGCTTATTCTATGAACAAACTGTATGAAAAAATGAACATTTCAGGCGTTTACCTAATTTGTTTGTAAAACAAACAAAGAGTGAGGCATACCAAAATTTCATCTAGGCAATTAATTGTCAATATAGTTTAAAAAATAATAAAAGGAAAAACTATTTCCTTCTGCCTATAAATATCTGCAATGTACATTTGTTTATATAATTTGTTTATAAAATCAACTATTAGCGATACTTGGCAACATTTTTCTATAGAACATCATCGGCCATATAACTTCAATAAGATTTTTTCCAAAAAACATCATTGGCAGTATAATTTCAGCTAGGTCAGAAGAAAAAACTATTTCTTTTCGCTTAAAAACGCCGAAAATGTACATTTTCTTATAAAATAAACAAATATTGACGGGGGGGGGGGGGGCAAAATATTATTCAGAATATATTATTGGCAATATAATTTTAGCAAGGTTAGAAGAAAAAACTGTTTATCTTCGCTTGAAATCGCCCAAAATGTGAATTTATTTATATAGTTTGTTTATAAAATAAACAAATATTGATGAGTGGCAAAATTTTTTTCATAAAAGATCATTGGCAATATAATTTTAACAAGGTCGGAAGAAAAAACGGTTTCTTTTAGCCTGAAAACGGCCAAAATGTGCATTTGTTTATATAATTTGTGAATAAAATAAAGAAATAAAATTTAATCTCAAATTTTAATGGACACGTATCATCCTAACGATGAAAGAAAGCGATTTCAGAGCAAAAATATACTCTCTGTTTGCATCAACATAAAAATTAAGTAAACAAAAGAATAAAAGATCTAGTCGCACCATTTTCTGACAAATTTAGTCCTGAATTCTTAAAAAAAAATCATCTAAAAGTGGATAATTGCGTTATAAATGTCATTTTGAACCACGTTTTCCGATTTCACCCCTGCCGCACAATGATCCGGATCTAGAATGTACTGTTCATAATCGGCTACAGGTACCCATTGGGGTCTCTAGAGCCTTCGGCTCGTGCGGACAAACTTCGCACTCGCTGAAAAAGACCAATTTTACTCCCTTGTCACACAATATACTGTTTCTGAACAAATTAGTCTAGAGTTTAAAATTTTGATTCACTTTGAGCATGTTAAAAAAATGAAAGTTACCTAAATTCCAAATAGATTTGTGAGAGCCGATTAAATTTTTGTTTAAATTAGTTTTTCGTTTAGAAAAAAAGTTGACATTTTTGTTAATAAACGGTCACATTTCTTTGCAACTACTTATATTTATATAAGACCTTATAAAATCAGTAAAGAAGCTCCTTAAAAATAATATCCAGCAGGTTGAAACATTTAAAAAAATTTTCTTATTTTTATGTTAACAAATTAATTAGTAAAAGTGCTATTTCAATATTAAAAATACTTGGAGGCTTATATTTTCCATTTTTTTTTCGAGATATACATAAAAACAATGTTCAGTTACCATTTTTTAAAATCCAAAGTAATTGTTAATGTTATAAAAAAATGCATATGTCTTAGTATCAAATACCTGATAGGAATTTTGAATGGATTAAATAAATTTGATAAGCAAATGCAAATTTTTGTCAATTATATTTTTAATTATTTGAAAAAATCCTTCTCTCATGATGCTTGACAACTTGACTACTTGTCAGCAAATGGATGTTGTTTTTTGTTACGTATTCGACTGGCAGTATCTCGGAAAGGACCTTATTTATAAAGATGCTTGGTCAGACTTGATGTTGTTTTTTTATAAAATGGACGGTCAATGACTCAGTCCTTTCTGAGTCTCGGCAGTAGATTTCCTAAAAAAGACGGCTACATTCATTTGTTGAAAAGTATGTAGTCATGTTGTGTCTATAAAATTGTTTATAAAATAAAAAATTACTTTTTACTGATAATATATCATAAGGGACGGACCGTGCAAAAAGTAATTTTAAATTGATTCTATTGAAAAACTAAAATATGTCAGTTGAAAATTGATGAAAATCTCTATTTAAAACAAATTATTTAATAAATAAAAAATATTGTCGCCTGGCAATTTCCTAAAAAACAATTATTTTTGGCTGGTAAAGTATCATAAGGGAAGAATTTTCTTAAGTTATTTTAATATTGATTCCGTTTTATGAAATTTATTTAAACAATTAACAACTGTTATCAGGTATTAACAAATCGTACATATTATTTATTTTCAACCAATTTTTTAACAAATTTGTTAAAAGAACGAAGTCTTTAAAGCGCGAAATGGGTAAGATAGGCATTTGTTTATTAAATTTGTTTATAACATTAAAAATTACTTTGGATTTGAAATATAGTAACTATTCAATGTTTTTGCGTAACAATACTCAAATCGGATCAAAATTGTAAGCTCTAGACTACTTTGTCCAAAAAAACTTCTTTTGTCCCACTATGGTTTGGCTTAAAACTGTAGGTTTGGGTATATATATATATATATATAATATTTTAAACATCGAGACACTTCTTAATATAAAGCTTATAACGTTGTGGCTTTAACATGAATTAACCCCGTAAATTTAATGATCTCTACCTCCTACCAGTTTTGTAATTTTTTGTTTTTTTGTTATGACAATCATAACGTACATCTCACGAGAGGTATCTCACTCAGGATTCAAATGAAATTGTTCGAACAAAGTAAACAAATTCGTTCGAATCCTAACGATTTTGATGAATTCTGATATTTACGAACCGGAATCTTTTTTCGGAATTGGGAGTTCCGAACGCTGTGGTCACAGCGTTGCCGAGCGTTGGACCCACGAAGGAATATACTCTTCCTTCGTGGTTGGACCTACGATTCGTAGGTTGAAAACCATTCTTGTAATTTAAATAAATAATCTTTGAAAAATGCACAAGAATGTATATAAATTGTACAACTTCTGATTTTAGACTTCTGAAATTAAATGTTTTGTGGAATATAAGTTATTCTTTGGAAGTCAAAGAAAATAAACTGTTATTTAAAAAGTATATATGTTATAAATTTTGTTCTTGTTTAAAATCAGAAGTTGTACAATTTATATACATTCTTGTGCATTTTTCAGTGATTATTTATTTAAATTACAAGAATTTTTTTTAATTCCAATTTTGAATTGCGCGCCAACTACGGCCAATGAGTGCGCGGCCCGAACGCAAGCGCAGTAGCAAAAGGCGCCAACATTTGCATCACTGAGTGACTGCGATAAACATGCATACTGCGCAGGTCCGAGATTTCGTTGCGGGGACTCCGCTCGAATTCTCTACGAATTCAAGCATGAAACAGAGTCCAGAGCATGATGCAATTCACACATTTTCAACAACAACAAAAGCACGAATTTTCCACCAAAGAAATGAAATTTTGAACTAACATAGATGAATTTTCAAACAAGAATAATAATTTGATACCAAAGAAGATGAATTTTTAAATAAAAAGATAATTTTTCAAGAAAAAAAAACTTTCCAACAAAATTGTTTGTTTTCAACTTTAGAGACGAATTTTAAGCTAAAACAATAAGTATTCAACCAAAAATGGACTAGTTACATTTTCGGATAAAAAATTGAATTTTCAACAAAATAGTTCAATTTTCAATGAAAGAAATTAATTTTCAAGTGAAAAGATTAATTTTGAACCAAAAATTGAACATTTAAATTTTCAGTTCAAAAAATTAATTTTGAATAAAAAAAACAATCAAATTTACAACAAAATAGTCAAATTTTCAACCAAAGAATTGAATTTACTAACAAAAAAACTAATATTCTTCCAAAAATACGAATTTTCAACGAAACACATGAATTTTCAACCACATAGTTGAATTTTTAAGTAAAAAATATAAAGTTTCAACCAAAAATGGAATAGTTACATTGTCAATAAAAACATCATTATTACCACCAAAAAATCAAAATTTCGACAAAATATTTAAATTTTCAAGCAAAAAATTGAATTTGCAAACAAATAATTAAATTTGCAAACCAATGATTTTCTGCCGGAAACAGGAAATCAAAATTTAATAAACAAATTTTGAAACAACAACGAAAAACGAATTTTGAACAAAATAGATGACTTTTCAACGATAAACGGTAACATTAATCAGTTTACAAAATAAATTTACAAAGACAAAAAAAAAATTTTCAGCAAAATAGTTTAATTTTCAACAAAATACATGAACTTCCAACCATATAGTTGAATTTTCTTCTAAAAAGATAAATTTTCAACGGAAAATGGAATGTTTAATCTTCATCTAAAAAAATAATTTTAAACCAAAAGAAAAGAAGTTTTACAAAGTAGATGTATTTCCAACCAAAGAAATGAATTCTTAATTAAAATAGATGGGTCATTCCATATCAGATTTACAATCAAAATTTTGATTCACCTGAAAATTTTTTCCTCGTGCTACACGGAGAAAAAAATATGCCTATAATAGTAAGAGCACTAGTCATGCTTTTGTCGTAGGTTTCATTCTTGCTATCTTGGTACAAAATTCATTCATTTTAAGCAGGAATCCCTTTATCCTAAAAAAGTACAAAGCTTCATGCTTTTAAAGCCGTTATCCCTTGCGAAAATAGCTCGAACTTCGCCTTGCTACGGTTGTAAGAAAACTCATCCTATTAGAGTATGAGTACTCTTACAAACGGATATTAGGTCACGCGCAAGCGCCGGTAGGCGTGGCCTAATATCTCTTTTGTAAGAGTACTCATACTCTAATAGGATGAGTTTTCTTACAACCGTAGCAAGGCGAAGTTCGAGCTATTTTCGCAAGGCACAACTGCTCTAAGGGCATGTGACTCCAGCAATAACGGCATGCGCTTGATTCTTTTATGGTATAGGACATTCAATGCTAAAAATGTCTAACCTGATGCCAATATTGGTAGAAATTCATACCAATTTCGCACATGAAGTTCCATGCTGTAATATTAAGAGCTCAGCCTACTATAACAGTGTGGTTTTTTTCTCCGTGTACACGGAGAAAAAAATATTCCTATAATAGTAAAAACACTAGTCATGCTTTTGTCGCAGGTTTCATTCTTGCTATCCTGGTACAAAATTCATTCATTTTAAGCAGGAAACCCTTTATCCTAAAAAAGTACAAAGCTTCATGCTTTTAAAGCCGTTATCCCTTGCGAAAAAAGCTCCAACTTCACCTTGCTATATTTGTAAAGAACTCACCCTATTAGAGTATGAGTACTCTTACAAATGAGATATTAGGCCGCGCTTACTTACGAACGTAGCGCCGGTAGGCCTGGCCTAACTTCACATCGCTTTTGCAAGACTACTCATACCCTAAGAGGATGGGTTTTCTTACAACCGTAGCAAGGCAAAGTTGGAGCTATTTCCGCAAGGCACAACTGCTCTGAGGGCATGTGACTACAGCAATAACGGCATGCGCTTGATTCTTTTATGGTATAGGACATTTAATGCTAAAAATGTCTAACCTGATGCCAATATTGACAGAAATTCATGCCAATTTCGCACATGAAGTTCCGTACTGTAATATCAAGAGCTCAGCCTACTATAACAGTGCGATTTTTTTCTCCGTGTAGAAAGGAAAAAAAAATGACACGTATTTATTGTTTTCAATATGATATGTAAATTTTCTAAGTTATTGATTTTTTTATTTTTTAAGTGCAAAAAATGTTTTTTTCAATACTGCTTCTAATATTCAACGAAGAGTATAGAATACATAAATAAAATATGCCATGGGATCTACTATTAGGTCCATGCTTTGATGAAAACTCAGAAACGGTATTTAGTACTTTCTAT
>CAKNYM010052344.1:314324-335053 GCA_932195095.1 Andricus curvator | reverse complement strand
ATAGAAAGTACTAAATACCGTTTCTGAGTTTTCATCAAAGCATGGACTTGATAGTAGATCCCATGGCATATTTTATTTATGTATTCTATACTCTTCGTTGAATATTAGAAGCAGTATTGAAAAAAACATTTTTTGCACTTAAAAATAAAAAAATCAATAACTTAGAAAATTTACATATCATATTGAAAACAAAAAATACGTGTCATTTTTTTTTCCTTTCTAGAACGAGGAAAAAAATTTTCAGGTGAATCAAAATTTTGATTGTAAATCTGATATGGAATGACCCAGATGCATTTTTAAACAAGAAGAATAATTTTCTTCAAAAAAGATGAATTCATGTCTGAGAAAGGTCAATTTTCAAGCTGAAAAAAACTACAAAATTTTCAACAAAATTGTTAAATTTTCAAAATAAAAAAAAATGTTTAAACGAAAATGATACAGTTGAATTTTCAGTTCAAAAAATTAATTTTCAACAAAAAAAAACAATCGAATTTTCAACAAAATAGTTAAATTTTCAACAAAAAAAGAAAAGAATTTGTAACCAAAATAGATGCATTTTCAAACAAGAAGAATAATTTAATACCAAAAAACATGAATTCTTAACTGAAAACCGTCAATTTTCAAGCAAAAAAAAAACAACAAATTTTCATCAAAATAGTTCAATTTTCAACGAAAAAATAAATAAATTCTTAACTAGAAAAGATACATTTTCAACAAAAAATGACACAGATAAATTTCTAGTTGAAAAAAGTTTTTTTTTTTCAACCAAGAAACAATCGAATTTTCAACAAAATAGTTAAATTGTCTACCAAAAAAATGAATTTTTAACCAAAATAGATGAATTTTCAAACATGAAGACTAATTTTCTACCAAAACGATTAATTTTTAACCATATAGTTGAATTTTCAATCAAAAAATATAAATTTTGAACCAAAAATGGAATTGTTACATTTTCAGTAAAAAAAAATAATTTAAAAAAAACGAAGTTTTTAACAAAATATTTACATTTTAAAGAAAAAAATAATAATTTTCAACCGAAAAGGAGAGTTTTCAAACAAATAACTTTCTATCAAAAAAACGAAATTTGAACTAAAAAAATTCTATTTCAACCAAAAAGCAATGGATTTTCAACCAAGGAAAGGAATTTTCAAACAAATAGTCAACTAAAAAAGATAATTTTTTACACAGAAATGGAATAGTTTCATTTTTAGCTAAAAAAAATAATTTCGACCAAAAAAAAGACGTATTTCAAGAAAATAGTTGAATTTTTAACGAAAATATAATGAATTCTTACCAAAAATATCAATCTTCAAAAAAGAAAAAAAAATTTCTTCCAAAAACACGAATTTTCAACTAGAAAAAATACACTTTTTTACTGAAAATTTTTAGTTCATACTAAAGTTTTCAGTTGAAAAAATTAAATTTTAACCAAAAAGAAAAGAAGAATTGAATGAAATGAATTGAATGTTTGAATGAATGAATGAATTTCCAACAAAAAACGATACATTTTCAAACGAGAAGAATAATTTTCTACCAAAGAAAATGAATTTGCAAATAAAAACGGTACATTTTCAAGCAAACACGAAAGCAATTTCCAATAAAATTGTTACATTTTCAACTTTAGAAATTAATTTTAATATAAGAAAATAAATATTCACCCAAAAATGGAAACCAAAATGGTTATTCTCTTTCTGTAGAAAAAAGTTTAGATTAGTAGATCAAAAATCATTATTCTATCGACAAAAAACTATTTCACTACACTAGTCGACCACATAACATTAAAACTCAATGGATTTTAATGTTTATTTAAAAAAAAAATGTTCTCGTTTTCCCCTTGAATGCGAACTGAATTATTAATAGAAACAAATAAGAAAGTCCAAATATTTTTGGTTGAATTCAAACCTTTTTACTTTGAAACGTCTAGCATTATATTTTTTTGGTTAGAAATTCATCTTTTTTGGTAAAATATTATTCTTCTTGCTTGAAAATAGTTCCACCTTTACCAATTTTGTTCAAAATCTTCTTATTTTTTTGTTAAAAATTGATTTTTAATGAATTTTTAACTATTCCATTGTTTGAATTTGTCTTTTTTGGTTAAAATTAATTTCTTTCATGGAAATTGAATTTATTTGCTGAAAAGATGACTTTACTTTTGTTTACAATTATTTTTTCAAATGATATTGTAACTTTTGTCAACGGCGATAACACGCTGAAAACACCAGTTCTCGTAAGATCACTGAAGTTAAGCATTGTTGGGCGCGGTTAGAACTTGGATGGGTAACCGTTCAGGAATACCTGCGTGCTGTTGGCCCGTCGTGGGTGTGGTGGGCCCACATTGGTAGTAAATATCTACCTAGAAACACTACCCGAATCGGGTAGTGAGGCAATGCACTTTCGAGTTCGAACTGCTAATCTATGTATGTATGTATTGTAACTTTGCCATTTTTGTTTTAGAATTAATTCTTTTTCAATTGAAAATTCAATAATTGTTTTGGTTAACAATTTAAATATTTTGTTTAAACTTCGTTCTTTTTTGTAATTATTTTTTTTCTACTGAAAATAATAATATAACATTCTTTTTGGTTGCAAATTAATTTTATTGACATTTCGTCTTTTTTTAGAAAACTATTTTTTTGAAAATTCCTTTCCTTGGTTGAAAATTCATTGCTTTTTGGTTGAAATAGATTTTTCCTTAGTTGAAATTTCGTATTTTTGGTAGAAAATTATTTGTCTGAAAATTCTTCTTTTCGGTGGAAAATTAATGTGTTTGGTTGAAATGTAAATATTTTGTTAAAAACTTCGTTATTTTATTACTTTTTTTATTGAAAATGTAAAAATTCCATTTTTTTGTTAAAAATGTAACTTTTTAAATTGAAAATTCAACTATATGGTTAACAATTCATATTTTTGGTAGAATATTATTCTTGTTGTTTGTGCATTCATTTCTTTGTTTGAAAATTTACCTATTCTGTTTTAAATTCGATTGTTTTTTTTTTCAAAATTAGTTTTTTGAATTAAAAATTTAACTCTTTCATTTTTGGTTAAAAAGTTATATTTTTTAGTTCAAAATTCATTTTTCCGTTGAAAATTAAACTATTCTGTCGAAAATTAAAATTTTCATCTGAAAATCTAACTATTCCACTTTTTGGTTAAATATTATTTTTTTTAGTTTGAGTATTCATTTTTGAAGTTGAATATTTGACAATTTTGTTGAATTTTTTGGTTGTAAAATTTATATGTTTCGGTGGAAAATTCATCTTTTTTGGTAGAAAATTATTCTTCTTGTTTGAAAATTCATCTATTTCGGTTAAAAATTCATTTCCTTGGTAGATAATTGAACTGTTTGGTTGAAAATTCGATTGTTGTTTGGTTGAAAAAGTTTTTTTTCAAACTGAAACTGTATCATTTTTGGTTAAAAATTGATCCTTTCTAGTTGAAAATTTATTCATTTTTTCGTTGAAAATTGAACTATTTTGTTGAAAATTTGTTGTTTTTTTTTTTCTTGAAAATTGACCGTTTTCAGTTAGAAATTCATCTTTTTGATAGAGTTGAGTAATAGATAGAAAGTACTTTCTTGTTTTTCTTTTCTGAATTCAAAAATAAAACAGTTGCGCAATTTTTTAGGTGTTAAAATTGTAGTTTTCTGGGACGCGCCGATTTTTTACAAGGGATTTCTCGCACATGGTTTTTTTTGAAGCGCTCTTTTCGCGATTCAATAGAGCTAACCAATAGTTCGAAAGTTCTCTCTTGTTTTTTTTAATTCAATAATCAAAAAGTTATGTCACTTTTTGTGTATCAAAATTAGAGTTTTTGGGGACACGCCGTTCCTTTGACAAAGGTTTTCTCGCAGATCGACGCTTTTTTCAGGAAGTTTGTTTCACGGTTTGATAAAGCCAAACAGTATCTCGAACCATTTTTGCATTTTTTTGTTTAAGATTATTTGCGTGAAAGTTAGACAGTTTTTTGTTTCTCCTGTGAAATTCGGGGTTTGGAATTTGCGCCCGTATGCAGTGTGGACCTTTAATTATTTGTTATATATCGGTCTTACATCTTTGCAAATGGCAGAGATCCTCTCCTAAAAATGGTCGGGAATCACGAGATGATTGGCAAATGAGCGTTCCTTTACCAAACCGCAGAGCAAGCGGCTGAGACCCTTGGCCTGAATTTTAACATCAGAAGTGAGGAAAGTGCATTACTCAGTCTAGATGCTTCACTTCTAAAAGCCAAAGTAAAGAAAGCAGAGGTTGGAAAATTTCACCAACAGCTACTCGACAAGAAAGTGCAGGGAAACTTTCACAGAAATGTAGAAAAACAGTCCTTGTCGAAGGAGCAAACTTTTGCGTTCTTCAGATCATCAGGGCTTAATTCAGGTACAGAGGGTTTCATTTTTGTATGCCAGGATGGTGTCATTTCCACCTTAGTATACCGTGACCGCCTTTTATGTCAAGAATTTCCCAGCGATAGGTGCAGAGCGTGTCCTGCACACGCTGAGTACCTAGAACACATACTATCTGGCTGTCCCACCCACGCGGGAATGACGTATATCTACAGACATAATGCGGCCCTAATGGTGCTTTATTACCATCTTTGTCTCTCTTACGGTGTTGGCCGCGACCCTGCCCTGCCGAATGCTCCGAGGGAGAGAGAGTTACTTGTCCAAAACGAGAAGTTCCAAATTTTTTGGAATTACGATTTTCGGACAACAGTCTCCATTGCACACTCGAGGCCTGACATCGTTGTTCAAGACTTCGAGAAACGAACTATATTTGTGATCGAATTCTCGGCTCCGTCCGAATATAATATCAATGTCACGGAGAAGGAACAATAGTATCAAGATCTTAAAAGGGAGCTGCAACGACTGTACCCAAAATATTCGGTTAGATTATTGTCCTCATGATCGGTGCTCTTGGAGGTGCGAAACTATCACTAGTTCGTAACCTTAAAGCCATACCCGCGTGCCAAAAATATGCCAAGGCACTTGCGAGATGGATGCAGAAAGCTGTCATCCTTGGGTCGCTTCGTGTCCTCAAGGCACACGAGGGTTTCGCCGGCCTGTCATCGTAATTTCATCGCGCCACCCATCTCACGGTCGTGAGACGTGGCCCTAAGTGTGATGCGGTGGTTGTTTAACTCTTTTTGAAAATTATATATATTATATATTATATATATATATATATATATATATATTATCTACATATTATATATATATATGGTTAAACAACCACCGGAGGTTCCCACTGGCAGCAACTGCCATCTAAGAAAATCACACCAGCTCTCAGTAGAACCACGGTGAAGAACACCTATAGCCACGTCTGACGACCATAAGATGGGTGGCCACAGGGCACGACGACATCACAACGATAAGCCTGCGAAACACTCGTGTGTCTTGAGTGTCTTGAGGACTCGATGCGACCCAAGGATGACATCTTTCTGCATCCATCTCGAAATTCCCTTGGCATATTTTCGACACGCGGGTATGGCTTTAAGGTTACGAACCAGTGATAGTTTCGCACCTCAGAGAGCACCGATCACGAGGACAATTACTATAACCGAATATTTTGGGTACAGTCGTTGCAGCTCCCTCTTAAGGTCTTGATACCTCTCCTCTTTTTCCTTCTCCTTGGCAGTGATGTTGTATTCGGTCCGAGCCGAGAATTCGATCACGAATATAGTTCCTTTCTCAAAGTCTTGGAGAACGAGGTCAGGCCTCGAATGTGCAACGGAGACTGGTGTCTGAAAATCGTGGTTCCAAAAAATTTGGCACTTCTCGTTTTGGACAATTGACTCTATGTCCCTCCGAGCTTTCGGCAGGGCAGGGTCGCGGCCAACACCGTAAGAGAGACAAAGATGGTAATAAAGCACCATTAGGGCCGCATTAGGTCTGTATATATATGTACGTCATTCCCGCGTGGGTGGGACATCCAGATAGTATGTGTTCTAGGTACTCAGCGTGTGCAGGACACGCTCTGCACCTAACGCTGGGAAATTCTTGACATAAAATTTGGTCACGGTATACTAAGGTGGAAATGACACCGTCCTGGCATGAAAAAATGTAACCCTCTATATCTAAATTAAGCCCTGATGATCTGAGGAACGCAAAAGTTCGCTCCTTCGACAAGGACTGTTTCTCTACATTTCTGTAAAAGTTTCTGTGCATTTTCTTGTCTAGTCGCTGTTGGTGAAATTTTTCAACCTCTGCTTTCTTTACTTCGGCTTTTAGAAGCGAAGCATCTAGATGGAGTAATGCACTTTCCTCACTTCTGATGTTAAAATTTATGCCAAGGGTCTCTGCCGCTTGATCCACGGCTTTGTAAAGGAACGCTCCTTTGCTAAACATCTCGTGGTTCCTGACCATTTTTAGGAGAGAATCTCTGCCATTTGCAACGATGTAAGCTGTACTTAGAAAAATTCGGCTATGAAGACACTGGAGATTCAGAAGTTCACGTCGGCCTTGACGGTATGAGATGTATAATCGCGGAACAGACGAATTGATATGCAAGTTTTTATGCATATGCATGATCTTATGTACGTGTGGTGATATTAAGGACCGTAAGCTCGTTCTTCGTCCATTGAACCACCCCAAATGAGTAGAGAGAACCGGGACGGCAAGCATGTTAGTCGCAGATACCTTGTTCAACGCCGACAGATTGGAAGACCAAATCTGTCGAAAAGAGATTTTGGTATCTGCTTCGGAGAGACTCCTTTACTGAGGTTACGTCCTGAATTCGGCTTTAAGGCACGCACAGTTATGTATAGGTCTCTCCAGTGTTCAGATGTCTCATAACGCCAGAAATCTTCCCTTTCTTCAGATGAATTCTGGCACACTTGTCCACTCGAAAGTCCTTCCCAATCTCTCCTGTGTACTTTTCGACGATATTTATAGCAGTTTGAAGTTTGCTTTTACCAAAGGCATAGATTTTCAGGTCATCCATATGAAATACATGACTGGCCTTATGCTCGCGATAATTAGTGTCGCCATAGAGGTGTCCGGCAGAAATTTGTAGTGCGAGAGATAGAGGCAGAAGTGTGATGCAAAAAAGCAAAGGGCTCATGTTATCGCCCTGAAAAGACACCCTTCTGGAAGGTGACGTTGTTCGTTGTCACACGATAATTTCCAGACGAGATACTAAATCTAGTTTGCCACAGGAGTATCAATATCTCCATGCATCTCACTATGTGTGGATGCACCTTCAAGCTTTCCAACAGACAGACGATAAGTCTATGAGAGGTTGAATCGAAAGATTTTCGGCACTCAATCCAGGCCATTGACAGGACGCGCTGATGAGCTGCAGCGTCTTTACAGACGCACCTGTCAATTAGCAGGTTCTCTCGACAGCCTGCTACACCTTTTTTCGAGCCACGTTGTTCGTACATCTCTCGCGACACAGGCTCAATTCTTCGAACAATCCTGTCGCTTAGAACAGCTGTAAATATTTTATACAGTGTGTTCAAACGAATTATTGGCCTGTAATTCTCTGGGTTGGACAAGTTGCCTTTTTTCGGTAGGAGTATAGTGTGTTCTAACACCAGCCACTGCGGAATCGGCGCTTCCGACTTTAAATATGAGGTGAATATGCGGGCCAAATGTTGTCAGTATTTTCTTTCAACTCTAGAGTTTTCGGGATTTTGTATACCTCTCAAAAAAGTCTCTAACTCGTTAGGCTTATGTGGATTTTTGACAGAAACAGGGAGATCGCTGAAGATGCGCGATGGGTCAGCAAGACACTGTTGATTCTCCCTGATCCATCTCTCCCTCCTCTGTATTCTCCTCCTTGCGTCAGATAACATCCGTATTTTGTCAACAATATGCTACTTGATTGTTAGCAGCTTTGACTTGTTCAGTGTGTGATTAGAGATCCTCAGTTCTTGGGCGAACTTTCGAATCCTTTCCGCTAACGGTCCACTAGATGTTATGTAAGTCAATCGCACACTGAACACCCCGCATTCTGTCTTGCCCACCCAATCTTCTTGTTCAATTGATGCAAGCGTCTTTTGGTTTTTTGATCAATTGTCGGTTTCAGCCTTCGATTTGAATCAGCCAAAGCTCTCGCAGCACCATAAACTGAGTTAATGTTCCTCCTTGTCCTGAAATCGTGATCATCTCTCAGGAAGTGTCTGCTTTGTGTGGTTGGTCTTAATGCCGCTTCCTCTTTTTCGTCTGCAGCTTGTTCAAGCAGCGATTGGAGAAGCGCTCCGCATACATATCCATTTTTCAAGAGGTAGGCACGTTGATTTCGTAAAGACTGATGCGAAACGTGCTGAAGCTCTGGGTGTTTCTGGCACCACAGAGTGTGCATACGCGCCATAAAGCCTCTGTGAACAGGGATAATACTGGCATCGTAGCAGTCTAGCAAGTCATCCTTGAGTTGATTCGTCCACTTAATGTGGACGTTTCACCGGTCCGTCGTCATGTTTCCATTTAAATTATTTTCAGCACCTCGAACTCTAGGGTGATCGGCACTGTTTGGCATGGTTTCGAGGTTTAAAACTTTTAAGACGACATATCAACCTCGTTACTAGGCTCAGAACCTCATATGCCTGTACGGGGGACCATTTTCTTAGAATGGGGTGGAATATACCTGTGGGTTGCGAATGTGGGGCCGAGCTTAAAGACCTAACACACCTTTCATATTAGTGCCGTCTGCTCGTGCAGGGCCGACCCGCGTTACTCAAGTACGTCAGCCGAGTTTTCTCTAGCCTGCCCTGATAGCGTTTCAATGACAAACACCTAATTTTTAATCCCACTGTAGAATCGGTGAGTGAGCTGGGTCGTTGGTTGGAGGGGGGGGGGGGGGTGAGAACCTAATTCTATGACTTCGACCCAAGTAATGTCCTGCGTGGACGGTCTCTCCCCTCCCATCAATTTCTTTGCCTTTAAACTGAAAGAGACGGGCTACCATTGGGACATCCCTTGAGGTTAGGCCGACATTGCTTGAACGTCGCTGGATCTCTCTTAATAGGACTCGGATTATGTTGGATAGAAGCATTGAAATATATTAGATTTTGGAGAAACTATTGACTTCTCGCGAAGTATACGGTGGATAAATTACAAATTCATCTTCAAAAATTCAATTTAAAGAAAAATAGAGAGTTCTTTTGAGATAAATGATCAATCAGTGGTGAAGTGAACCCTCAATTCTATTATTAAAAAAGTGAGAATTCCAGATAAATTCTCGGAATTTTAGGCCCAAAACGAACCATCTAAGTTGAGAAACGAGTCACCGGGGAATTTTTGAAGTTGGAACTTAGAAAAATCGTTTTTCGAGAAAAACGCATTTAAACTTGGCGAGTGCCATAGGCACACATGTTATATTTTTTCTTCGAACAAGAAATATACTTACTTTCGTTTACTTTCTGGATGAGTATAGTCCCAATAAATTCACTATAGGTCCCAGTATCATCCCCTACTTGAACCCAAAAAAAAAATAATAATTTTGATCTTAACTTAGAAAAACGCGAATATCTTTTAAACTAGAACCGGCCATAAGGGCCCTTTTCTTGCGGACGCCCACATATAATACCAGGTTTTAAGAAAATGGAGAAGGAAGTGAGATATTCTTTCAACTATTGAGTGGCTGAATCGATACAAAAAATATATATGATAATATATAATATGAGGGGCTGATAGCAAAAGCGGAGTAGACAAATCGTCGGAGCAAAAACGAGTCAAGAACGATGCGGGCAAAAATGAGATAAAAAGAAACAATAATTATGAAGATTGTATCGTATATTATAATATAACGATATAATAGTACGGTAGATTATATTATAATCTATCATTGTATTGAATGTTTATGTTATAATACACGATACAATCCTCGTTATTCTTGTTTCTTTTTAACACGTTTTTGTCCGCGTTGTTCTTAACTCGTTTTTGCTCCGTCGACTATTCTACGCCGCTTTTGCTATCAGCCTCTCATATATAATAATAAAAAATATTATTAGGTTTCTTGGAAAATGGAGGGGGATTTTTTTTATAACTGGAGGCGCACGTTTGAATGTGATAAAAAGCAAATTCTATACGGTGATAAATAATCCAATCAGCTTGATGTCACTGCGCAGACGCAAAAGGGCCTAAGCGCAAAATCTCAGTTAGGTCTTCATGGCATGCTACTGAATAAAACTCAACAAATGAAATAATAAAAAAATCTTTTCGACTGGATGTGTATTAGATTTTTTTATTTTTTTTATTCAGTTATCTCATTTTCGAAAATTTGTGGGCAAGTCTCGTATGACATGCTACCTTTCATTTACGTTTAAGAATTAAGTCAACTACATGTTGACCTTATTTTCTGAAAACTACCTTGGATTTTGAAAATACATTCTCATCACGACAATCGTGCTCGATCATATTTGAATTTATATTAAGTTGCCTAACTCCACACTTTATGTTGCATTTATAATAGAATTAATTTTTTTTTAAATCACATACGTTTAAATAAAACCCCGGTAAAAATTTGTGTATTGAAGTGAATTGAAATGATTTCTAAAATGAATAAAAATGAAATTGTTTTGGATTCAAAGCGTTGAGAATTGGATAATATTTCAAATCATTTTGATTCATTTTAATGCACATCTTCTTATCGGGTGGTTAAAGGCAATCATATTTGACCTTCTTTTAGCTATAAGTTTGAGTTCACAGGAAATCATGATTAGAACGAAAATAAATTGTTTGGTTAATTTTCACTAATAACGGAGCTTCTTATCATTCTTGCTATCTTTTTTGGTTTTACAGATTTGCTAAGAAATTAAACGACGTATACAGCGCAATATTTTGCAGTCTATTTCTTAGCGGAACACTTGATGTCTGTACCTGCACTTATTTTCTCGCAACTTTGAGCATAACTTCCATGAAATTTTGGTCGATGATTTTTGCGTTAACTTGTATTATGTGTGAACTTTACCTGTTTTGTTTCCAAGGAAGTTTTGTAATGGAAAAGGTACTTTTTAATACAATTAGTTTCAAAACATAACATTATTTTTAATTTAAAAAATGGTGCAAACAATGTTGTACATCACGGAGAAAAATGAGATTGAAGAGTTGGATATTCAGTACACGAATTGTTTAATGATTACCAAATTTCAGGAATAGATGCAGAAGACACGGGAAGAAATTTCAAACTTCGCATCAATTATTAACCATTTTTATCTCTCCTGCATGAAACCTTAGCTTTTAATACTTTAAAGTTATTGTTTACACTTTTTACGTTTACACCTACAATTTAAGTACGTCAACCTTGGCACAAATGAAAAACTAAAGTCTCTCCTAAAAAGTGCGTTTTCTCAAAAAAGAATAGAAAGTATAGATTACTGTACTTTCTAGCATCAATAACGGAAATCTATATATAGTGTCTCAGTTGTCGGAAGAATGAAGTTATAATAAAAGTACAGTTTATAGTGTTCTATTGGGAATTCGAATAAGTTTATATCAGTCAAGTAACCATTCCTGGATGCCCTGCACTCACTAACATTCGGGCAGCACTGAACCGTAGCTGGCATTGCATGATACTATGAAGGTTTGGTGCCTTTGACATTAGCATCCAGAATAGCAGATTGTAGAGAGAAGCTGATTGCTGGTTTGGAAACCCGAGTTCAATTCTCGGCAACTACGTTTTTTCATCTAACTAACTTTTTCTGTTTCAGCCAATAAATGTTTATAATTTAATGTTCAAAACTTAGTGAATATATGTATGTATAATATATAAATAAATTCAAGTTTATAAAATGAAAAGTGACTATATGGACACGTCAACAGCCGCCGCTCTGTGTCCTTGCAAATTATTTTTGGCCTATCATTCTTCACTGTTGCGAGTATAGGACTAATTTCTATTCTGCGCTGGACTCTGTACAGTGCGCTGGAGGAGTCAAACGTCCACGAACTGTGATCCCTTTAGTTGCCTGAAGAAGGTAATACCGTTATTGCACTTGAATCAATAACCTGATTTCAATCTCGAATTTATCTTACAACGCCAGTTCAGTAATGAATACCTCGACTACCAGCACTAAAAACCCAATAATTACCTTCCATTTTTTTCCGTGATGTTTATTTATTGTATAATACATTTATATTACTGTAGAGCCTCGGGATATTCCTGAATATTCAGTTATGTCTGAAGATATCCTGTGGATAACCTACAGATCTCTTCTGGAGATTTTCAGGATATCGTTGCAAAGCGAAAATTTCTATATACCTAGGTTATGCATACAATTTCATAGGATACTTTTCTGGACGTTCCGGTGATATTCAAATATCCAAGGCAACGTAAGATATATTATAAATTACAATTTATTACGTTGGAAATTCGAATATCCCAGAACTGCTGAAAAAAGATCCCAGGATATCGTATGAATATCCTAGAGATATAGAAATTTCTGCCTTATAGGGGTATCCCGCTAATATCCAGTAAATATCTCCAGAATATATATTCTAGGTCTGGGACATCAATGAAATATCCAGGAATATCCATGTGCTGTACGACTACACAAATTGGAAAATAAAAAATTAATCATTCAATGAATGAATGACAGTAAAGTTTCGAATTTTAACTATATATATATATATATATATATATATATATACATATATATATATTCCGGACGAACCCCCATTCGGTTTCGGTTTTGATTCCTTGGGAATCGAACCGAAGGGCCTATGACAAAATCCACCGAACGCGTCCTCGGGTTGCGGATAGAGGGTCCCTGTACCAAGGGTTTCTGCTGAATATGGTTACAATAATAATTAATAAGCAGTCGCGGACAATTGTCCAGGGATGGTCCCGAAGGAATCAACCCCCAATCGGAGGCGTAACAACCGTGCCGAAAGCTGAATGGCACCTGGGTGAGGTGTCTCAAACGGTGACTCTGGGATACCGGGCGACCTCTTCAGAGTATGCAGCCTCATCCTTGCATGCGGGGCTCTACAAAGATGGACGAACCCTTTTCCTCAGCTACTCGTGGGAACAACAATGACAACATCAAACATAGTTGTAGTAAGTGCGGTTCAAAACAATCGAACGCGCAGGGCTCCTGAAAATGGGTCGGACAACAATGACGACAACCCTAGAGTTGGGGGAGCCAATCAAGACGGAGTCAATGCGATTGACCGGCAGAATCTCATTACTTTTAAGTGGACGGATCGACTCAGGGATGACCTGCTGGAGTGCTATGATACCAATATGGCCCCTGAACGAAAAGGTTACGTGGTGCGACTGCATACTCTGTGGTGCAAGAAACACCCAGAGCTCACGCATTTTCCGCAAAAACGTCTCCGAAACCGTGCCGAGAAACTCCGGAAAAGGGGTTATATAAGCGGAGCGCCTACTCAACCGCAGCGAGAACAAGCCGGCAACAGAGAAAGAGAGGCGACACTGAGACCAACGGCGAGCAGGCATCCAATAGAGGAAGAGCGATGCTTCAGGACCCTTAGAAACATCAACATTCAGGTTTCTATCAAGCCCAAAGATCTGGCTGGACTGGATGACGAGCTTCGTAGAGATTTTTCCGCAGAATCCGACCTCTGGACTATCAATTGTAGTGTGTATAATGCAGCGAGAGCTTTGGCAGATGCAAACTACATACATAACACATAACATCTGGCAGGACTTTCACTGCCAAGGTTCGACAGTTCGCGCGCGAACTGCGGATCCGTCATCACACACTCAACAAGTCAACGCTACTGACCATCAGGCAGCATGTTCTTGACAGAATACGCGGAATATCTAACGCAAGAAGAAGTCTAGAGCAGAGATAGAGGTGGGTCAGAGAAAATCAACAGTTTTTGTCTGTCCCATCTCGACTCTTCCAAGACCATCCAGTTACTGTCGTCCACCCGCCCACACCAGAGGAGGTCGAAGCATTTTGGAGAGAAGTCTACAAAGTCCAGCATCCACTGAAAGAAAACTCAAAGAACATAAATAGCTTCAAGGAGCTGTGCAGTGCCCTCATAACACCTGAGGAGGAATGCCCACCTATCACTAACGAGGAAGTAAAAAACGTATTAAGAGGCATAAAGAACTATTCCGCTCCGGGACTAGATGGTATCAAGACCTTCTGGTGTAAGAAGTATCCTTCAACCCACCAGCATATGGCCCGCATTTTCACCTCATATCCAAAGTCGCACCATCAACTTACCACTCCAGAATATATACCGGAGTGGTTGGTCGAAGGACGCACAGTCCTCCTGCCGAAGACATGCAACTTAGCTGACCCTAAGAGTTACAGGCCAATAACTTGTCTGAACACACTGTATAAGATCTTTACAGCTATCCTAAATGATAGAATTGTTCGGACAATTGGACCTGTGTGGCGAGAGATGTACGAACAACGCGGCTCAAAGAAAGGCGTAGCAGGATGTCGGGAGAACCTGCTCATCGATAGACGTGTCTAGAAAGACGCAGCATCCTATCAGCGTTAACCATCGATGGCCTGGATTGATTACCGAAAAGCTTTCAATTCAAACCCCCATAGACTTATCATCTGTCTGTTGGAAAGCTTATAGGTTCATCCACATATCGTGAGGTGCATAGAGAGATAAATGCCGCTTTGGAAAACCAGATTTACTGTCCCATCTGGAAATCATCGTGTGATCACTAACAGTGTCACCTTTCACAGAGGTGTGTTTCAGGGCGACACCATGAACCCTCTCCTCTTTTGCCTCACATTATTGCCACTATCTCTCCCACTTCGCCATTCCGAAGGGTACCTCTGCGGCAAACCTGGAAATCGAAAACATAAGGTCACTCATGTATTTTAAATGGATGATCTTAAGATCTATGCTAAAAATAAAGAGAAACTACATCTAGCTCTAGACATTGTCAAAGAGTACACTCAAGTGATTGGAATGGAGTTCGGATTAGAGAAATGCATCAATGTTTGTTTGAAGAAAGGAAAACTTAATGGCATCCCCGCAGACCCTGAGCTCGTTGACAGAAGCGCTATACGACACCTTTGCGCTGGAGAGACCTATACGTACCTGGGCGTGCCACAGAGCCGCATTCAGGAGGTGACATCTATAAAGGATACTCTCCGATGCAGATATAAACGTCTCATCCGACGGATATGGTCTTCCGAACTGTCGGCGAGGAACAAAGTATCTGCGAGGAACATGCTTGCCGTTCCAGTAGTACTCTATTCATTTAGAGTGGTTCCATGAACGAAGGAAGAGCTCAGATCCCTCTAAATCGGGTCCCGAAAGGTTATGCACATGAACAAAAGCATGCACCTTAAGTCATCTGTTCCGCGACTTTACATCTCACGCCGTCAAGGTGGTCGCGGAATACTGAATCTTGAATGTCTTCACAACAGGATTATTCTGGGTACAGCACACATAGTCGCAAATAGACAAGACCCTCTTCTTAAAATGGTCAGGAAACACGAAGAAGTGGGCAAAGGGGCGTTTCTGTACAAAGCAGCGGAGGAGGCTGCTGAAACACTCGGCCTTGAATTCAATATCAGGGGTGAGCAAAATGCATCAAATCTCATCCATCTTGAGTACTCACTCCTGAAGGCCCGGATTAAGAAAGCACAGGAGAAAAACCCGCGAAAAGCTCCTCGACAAGAGGATGCACGGCATCTTCCACAGGAATGTGGAAGATCAGTCGATGTCGTATGAGCTAACGTTTGCTTTTCTTAAATCACCCGGGTTGAAGTCGGGTACGGAGAATTTCATTTTGGCATGTCAAGACGGTATCATTTCCACTCTAGCATACCGTCGCCACATTTTGAGCCAAGATATTCCCGATGATAGCTGCAGAGCGTGTCATGCACACCCCGATCATCTAGGACACATACTATATAGTTGTCCAACTCATGCGGGAACGACCTATATCCAAAGGCACAATGTGGCACTAAGAGTGCTTTATTACCATCTCTGTCACTCTTACGGCATTAGTCAAAATACCGTTCCGCTAAACGCTCCTAGGGAAATAGAGTCAATTGTGGAAAAAGAGAAGTGCTGCATATACTGGAACATCATATTCTCGACAATTGTTTCTGTTGCGCACTCGAGACCTGACATAGTCCTCCTCGACATCGAGAAACAAACCATGTTCGTTATCGAATTTTCGGCACCAGCTTACAAAAACGTCATAGCCAAGGAGAAGGAAAAAAAAGGAGAGGTATAACCTTATAAGGGAGTTGCGACGGTTATACCCGGAATATTCTGTTAAGCTAATCGTCTTGGTCATCGGCGCTCTTCGAGGTGCCAAGGTTTCACTGGTTAATAGCCTGAAAAGCATACCTGGGGCATAATTTCTGAAGTGTACCCATCTCGAAAATGAAAGTTGTCCGATCGGGCTAAAAATTGGCCCAATTGTAGTTCTATTAGATAGTACTCCTCACACTAAAAATTAATTCATTTTGATAATTATTTATCAAAGTGGAGGGGGTACAATTTTGTGTTTTTTAAGAAAAGCTTTACTTTCAAACGTTTGTAACTTTTGTCCTATTGCCTTAAACAAAATTTCACTTGAAATATTTTCGATAGATTTTTTCACACGCTTTCTGGTGGTAATAACGATTTTTGAAAAAAATTAAAATTTGACCCATATTTTCGAAAATCAAAAATAAATTTGACTTTTTTTCTAACTTGGGCACTTTTTTTTTTCTTCGAAATAGTTTTAAAAGAAAGCTGAGATTTTTTCCTATAAGACCTCCAATTTTTAGAGTGGCAAATTAATTTGTCTTTGAGCAATAGAACGATACATAAACAAGATGCCGTGATAGGGCCGGTGGCGCGCGATCTCCCCTAGTGCGCTCAGGCCGAGGATCTTTGTGCAACGCTTTAGTGCCAGTTTTTTAAGTTAAGTAATATTATATGCTGCTAGAATAACTGTTCTCT
Organism: Andricus curvator; assembly: GCA_932195095.1. NCBI lineage: Eukaryota > Metazoa > Arthropoda > Insecta > Hymenoptera > Cynipidae > Andricus > Andricus curvator. The sequence goes on along the minus strand of CAKNYM010052344.1, from coordinate 318,216 downwards.
GCATTTGCAGGGTGAATTAACAAAGGCCTGCATTACGGTAAGTATAAAATTAATTGGGAATATGCTTTAAAAATTAGAAGTGAGAATATGCATCTTTTGAATTTACGTTTTTTTTACATTTACATTTTTCTTCGAAAACCTGAAGGAAAATTTATTGCCTGGGGAGTTTTTGATTTGCTTCGATTTTGCTGAGAATTACGCCTTCATAATCCAGAATGTATCGCAATGATAATTTAGCTCATCACATGGTGGCTGTTCAAGAGTATCAAAAGATAATAGTAGAATACTTGAAAACTCATTTCAGGCCAAGTAAAATCTACTATTTCACTGATGGTACAGGGCAACATTTCAAAAATAGGAGTAGCTTTGTTAATCTCCAAGTCCATGAAGAAGATTTTGGTATCCAAGCTGAATGACATTTCCATGGAACATCTCATGGTAAGGGTGCATGTGATGGTATAGGAGCGAATATAAAGAGACAAGCAGTACGTTCAAGCTTACAATGTTCTCCGAAACATCACATGCTCACTCTCCATGCTTTGTTTCAGTGGCCAAACAGTAACTGTAAGGAAACCGAAATTTGTTTCAGCAGCAAAGAAAATCATGCCTTAGCCACTGGGTGACTGAAAACCAGATTTGACAAAGCTGTCATGATGCCAGATACATTACAGCACCACGCTTTCATTTCCACTCAAGACGGAAAACTTCAACTCAAGAAGTTTTCGTCCTCTGAGAAATACGACATCTTCTCGAATGGCAAAAAACAAAAACCGCAAAGAAGCCTGCAAAGAAAACAACTGTTGAGACTATCGCCAAAAAATCGAACAGAAAGACAGATAATATTACCATGTAATATTACTTAACTTAAAAAACTGGCACTAAAGCGTTGCACAACGAACCTCGGCGTGAGCGCACTAGGGAAAATCGCGCGCCACCCGCCCTATCACGGCATCTTGTTTACGTATCGTTCTATTACTCAAAGACAAATTAATTTGCCACTCTTAAAATTGGAGGTCTTATAGGAAAAAATCTCAGCTTTCGTTTAAAAATATTCTGAAGAAAAAAAAAAGTGCCGAAGTTTAAAAAAAAGTCAAATTTATTTTTGATTTTCAAAAATTTGGGTCAAATTTTGATTTTTTTCAAAAATCGTTATTACCACCAGAAATTTTATGAAAAATTCTATCGAAAACATTTCAAGTGAAATTTTGTTTAAGGCAATAGGACAAAAGTTACAAACGTTTGAAAGTAAGGCTTTGCTCAAAAAACCCAAAAATTCTACCCCCTCCACTTTGATAAATAATTATCAAAATGAATTAATTTTTGGTGTGAGGAGTACTATCTAGTAGGACTACAATTGGGCCAATTTTTAGCCTGATCAGACAACTTTCGTTTTCGAGGTGGGTACACTTCAGAAATTATGCCCCACCTGCGTGTCAACAAAATGTTGAGATACTTGCGGGGAAAATGCAGAAGGCGGTCGTCCTTGGGTCGCTCTGTGTCCTCAGGGTACACGAGACTTTTGCCGGATCGTCGTATTGAATTTTTTGCAGACTGTAACCACCTATCTCACGGTCGTGAGACGTGGTTACAGCTGAAAGATTACCGCGATTTCGCTGGGAGCGGGTGCAATTTTTCAGATTAGCACCCGCTCCCGGCGAAATCCTGCAGTTGTCCTTATGAAAAACTTTTAACTATATATATATATATATATATATATATATATATTTGTTTCAGAGCCTGGGAATCGGATATGCAGCATACAGCATAAATTGGGTTTCATTATCGAAAAGTTTAAGGAGAGACATCATCCACATAATTGGACGATCGTCTAAGCCAATAACGTTTACTGCAGGCTCAATAGTTCCATTGTCTATTGACACCTTCAATTCGGTTCGTATACTAAATCTTGTACAATTTCAGTCATTAGGTAATAAACAGTCTCCCTCCGCCGTTACAATCAACTACAATCATTAGCAGTCATTTGCTATCACTTGAAATAACATGCAATCGCCAAAAACGATATAAAATCAGATGCAGTCAGTCTGCAATCACATGTAATCACTTGAAATTCACCGTGAAATAACGTAAACTCAAGTAAAACTACGTGTAATCAGTTGAAATCAGCTGCAATCACTTTGCAGTCGCTGCTTAATCAAATGCAATCAATCAGGTTTCACAGTGAAATTATGTAGAATCAAGTGCAATGACATTCAATCAGTTGCAATAACTCGGAATTTACATTGAAATCACTTTATATCATCTGCAATCACTTCCTATCACTTGCAATCGTGTGAAATAAAGTGCTGCCATCTGGAATTACTTGGAAACCACCGCAAAATCACTAACAATTTACCGTGGAATTACTTGAAATCACTTTCATTCACCTGCTATCGCGAGTATTTTACCAAAATTTGTTTCAGATTCTTCGAATGTCGTATTCACTTTATAATTGTTTAAAGCAATCTTCCTCGTGAAAAAAATATTTCGGCGTGACAACAAGCTTTTTATTAGTGGAGATGGTATATTAGCTGCGACTACGACTTCGTAAGTAATACCAACTAATTACTTTATTTGTAGAGGAAATGAGGCGGCTAGTCATCCTACGTCATTTACATTAAAAGCAGGGACAAAAGTCGGGGCCCTCACTTCTTTTGATTGCAGGACGCTTGAAAAAATCTCTGAATTGTTTATTAATAAAATGTGAAACCTTAAAACTTCTGAATTCAACGATATGATCAATTTTATCTTAAACAATTTTTTTCGATAGTTAGAGGGCAAAACATCCCAAAAACAGTTGTTTTTTTTTTGGCTTTTTCAAGCGTCGACTTTCACCTGTTCCCAGAACGAGATAGACATTAGGAAAAATGTGCAAAAAATCACAGATATTCTTTCAACATTCTTTAATGCAATACAGTTTTCAAAATTCTGAAATATTCAATAACTTCATTGTTATGGATATTTATTCTCTACAAATACTTTACCTTGAGAACAATTGAAGATAGGATGCCGTTCATTGGCTCCAAATGTGCAGTTTTGTGATGCGAGTGTAGTTTAATAATTATCTTCATGATAAAATCACCCTTACGCAAAACATATCATTTTAATATTTCTGACCTTAATCAATGTTGACGCGTGGGCGGAACAGCGGGACAAGTAGTAGAAAAAAGTACCCTTTTGATGATAATAGTAAATCTGTTGTCACTTCTGTTCAGTGGAGTCGGCTCGCTTCTGGAGTTACTATTGCCTAAGAATGCAACTTTCGACTGGAATAAGGCAGAAAAATGTAGTTTTTTCCAGTTTTTTGCACATTTTTCAGCAAACTCCGCCCCAGGTGCGAATTTGGGTTGGCAGCCAGAGTTGACGGTCGTGCCAAGGTCGGGCCGGGATTGGCAACCGAATTTTGCTAACCAAGGTTGGCCCAACTATAGCAGGCCGAAGCCACCTTAGTTGGGCCAACGTTAGAAGCCGACATTGGCTTTCAAAATTCACCCGACCGTCAGCCCAACTGTGGCCCAAGGTTGGGTCGACGGTCGTTTAGGCTTTGGCAAATTGGCTCTAAATAACCATAACACTACGGTGACGCCGACTGTGGGCGATAGTTGGCCCGAACATCTGCGTAATATTATCCAGTGCAAGTAACCTTTCTGCTGCCGACCGTCGGCCCAACCCTGGCCCAAGGTTGGGTCGACGGTCATTTAGGCTTCGGAAAATTGGCTCTGAATAACCATAACTATACGGGCGGCCCGACCCTGGGCGATAGTTGGCCCTTCCATCGGCGTAATATTATCCAGTGCAAACCTTTCTGCTGCGGACCGTCGGCCCAACTCTCACCCAAGGTTGGGTCGACGGTCGTTCAGGCTTTGGCAAATTGGCTCTGAATAACCATAACAAT
>CAKNYM010052344.1:292382-314314 GCA_932195095.1 Andricus curvator | reverse complement strand
ACGGTCGTTCAGGCTTTGGCAAATTGGCTCTGAATAACCATAACAATACGGGCGGCCCGACCCTGGGCGATAGTTGGCCCGACCATCGGCAGAATATTATCCAGTGCAAGTAACATTTCTGCTGCCGACCGTCGGCCCAATTCCGGCCCAAGGTTTGGTCGACGGTCGTTCAGACTTTGGCAAATTGGTTCAAAATAACCATCACATTACGGTCGGCCCGACTCTGGGCGATAGTTGGCCCGACCATCGGCATAACATTGGCTTGTACAAGTTTTCATGATGCACCCGACGGCCCGCCAAACCGCGGCCCAAATATGGGCCGGCCGTCGGATATACTAGTGTTCATTATTTCAAAACGATCGAAATTTGGGTACTAATAGCTGGATTTTTGCGTAGACATACCCATATTCGTACCGAAATTTCGGTACACGTAGACACTTCCTTTTTTTTAAGAAAAAAAAATGCAAAGCTCCATCTTTATGATAAATTGTAAATGTTCCGAAAAATTTACATTTGATGTAATTCTTAGTCATTTTAAAATAGTCTGATACACCTCAAAAGCTAAACGTTACACGAAACTTTGAAAAAAATTGTGATTAAAAAAATTGTCGCAGTACGTGATAAAATTTCTAAGTTCCGTCGATGCAAATTTCAAATGCTCATTAAAAATGACATTTTATGTCATTATCAAAAGTTTTAAAATGGCCTAAAACGCGAAAAAAACAAATATTACACGAAGAAAAATTAGTCACAAAGGGCACAAAAAAGAAATGTTTGAAAGAAAATTGTTAAACAAACATTTTTTTATAAGAAATTTTTGAAAACAAATTTTATTATTATTATAGATTAGCAGTTCGAACTCGAAAGTTCATTGCCTCATCTACCCGAGACCGCCACACATCTCTATCTTGTGCATTCTCCATCCAGTTTAAGTAATCATGTCCTAGTTCTTTTAGATCATCCCTTACATTTTTCTCCCATCTGTTTCTCGGTCTGCCTAGGGGTCTCTTAGCAGTCGGTCTCCCTCTTAAAACTTGCGCCACTGTTCTTTCATTGCCCATTCTTGCTACATGCCCCGCCCATCTTAATTTACGCGCTTTCATTACTCTATTAATATTTGCTGACCCGTAGAGAGCGTGCAGCTCATCATTATGCAGTTTTCTCCACTCGCCGGTCTCTTCGTCCCTTTTTGGACCATAGATTTTTCTAAGTACTTTATTCTCGAAAACTCTAAACCTATTCTCTTCTCCTTTCGTCAGCGCCCACGTTTCACACCCGTACATGACGACCGGCATTATTATCGTTTTGTAAATTCTTACTTTGATGTTTCTAGATAGCGATCGCGATTTTAGTAGCGTGTTTGCTGCATAATAGCACCCATTGCCAGCGTGTAGCCGCGCATTGATTTCCGTTTTAATCTTATTTTCGCTAGTTATAATAGACCCGAGGTATTTAAACTCGTTAACCCTTTCGAATTTCATATTTCCGGCCATTAGATCCCCGTCTTGATTACTTTCTCCGGACCTGACGACGGTCATATATTTTGTCTTCGATTCGCTAACTTCCAAGCCAATCTCTTTGGCTTTTGCGATCAAGATTTCTGCATTTTTAGCTACCGTTTCTTTATCATCCCCTAGTACGTCGAGATCATCCGCATATCCAAGAATTTGTATTACCCCATTGAGGGTAGCACCGGTCGGATTCGCCTGCACTTGCCTAACCACGTATTCTAAAACTAAGTTAAAAAGGACGCACGAAAGTGCATCGCCCTGTTTCAGGCCATCGCGGATCGAAAACTCTTCAGATAAACTACCGTTTACGCGTATTCTACCCTTACTGCCGCTTAAGCAAATTTCGATAAGTCTAACTAATTTTCTTGGCACACCCAAGAACTCTAGGATCCAGTACATTCGCGCGCGTATAATAGAGTCGTAAGCTTTTTTAAAATCGATAAATAGCTGATGTACTGCTTCTTTAAATTCCCATTTCTTTTCTAACAGTTGTCTAATTGTAAACATTTGATCGCTTGTAGATCGGTTTCGGCGGAATCCACACTGGTAATCCCCAATGATTTCCTCGGCAAAAGGAGTTAGTCTACTTAGGATAACATTAGACAGGATCTTGTAGCACGAAGGCACAAGTGAAATTCCCCGATAGTTGTTACAGTTAGTTTTATCGCCTTTTTTAAAGATGGGAATAATGATAGAGGTATTCCATTCTTCCGGCATGCGTTCTGTTTTCCAAACTGCGCGTATCAATTTACAAATTTGCCTTGTGAGGCAAGGGCCTCCATTTTTTATCAGTTCTGACGGTAGGTCATCAATGCCCGCGGCTTTGTTATTTTTCAACTTCTTTATGGCCATTTCTATTTCTATATCAGTAGGATCGTTAATTAATAGATCAGCAGTGTGGATTTCGCCGAGATTACCTTCAACGGGGGCTTCGCGTACATTTAACAGTTTATCGAAATAATCTTTCCATAAATTCAGTCTCTCTGTCGCATCGGCTACTAGATTGCCATTTTCGTCCCTCATTACTTCCGTTCTACTTTGAAAGCCTTTCTTTATAAAATTGATTCCCCTGTACATCTCACGCGGGTTATTTTGTTTATTATGCGCTTCTATTGCTAGTATTTTATTCTTTTCCCACTCCCTTTTCTTGGATCTATAGAGCCTATTTGTACTTTTGCTAATCTCGAGATATTTCTTATGTGTTTGATCGCACTTATTTTGTAAACTACTTAGTCTGGCCTTCCGACGTTTCTCAAACCAGAGTTTGCACTCTTCGTCAAACCATGGTTTGCTTTTGGTTACTTTCTTAAAACCTATCGTAAGTTTCGCGGCTGCCTTTATCGCCTTTTTCGTACTGCTCCACAGGGTTTCCGGGTTCTCCTCGTGATTATTGTTATCGTCTCTCTGTTCTTGGAGAGCGTCGAAACTATTAGAAATCTCAACTTGGTAATTTAATGTTTCTGTTGCTGTTTTGAACTTATCTATATTGAAACGAACTGTTGGCTCTGTGCGGCTTGTTTTCTTACTTAACGCTAGCCTAGATCTTAGTTTTACTATCACGAGAAAATGGTCTGAATTTAAATCCGCTCCCCTATACGATCTTATATCGAGAATGTTTGTATGACGTCTTCTGTCTATTAGAACGTGATCAATCTGATTGTGAGTTTTACCATCTGGTGATGTCCAGGTGGCCTTATGTATATTTTTATGCTTGAAATATGTGCTTTTGACAACGAGGTTCTTTGAAGCTGCAAAGTTTATTACTCTGGTTCCATTATCATTACTGACGTCATGCAAACTTTCTGATCCTATTGTAGGCCTATACATTGGTTCTTTTCCAATTTTCGCGTTGAAATCCCCCAATACTATTTTTGCGTCAAACGTTGAGAACTTGTCAAAAACCTGCTCGATTGTTTCATAAAAAAGATCTTTAGTGTCTTCGTCTTTGTCCTCGGTGGGGCAGTGCACATTGATTATTACGTGTTTGCTGAAATTACCCTTTAGTACAATGTATGATAACCGGTCGTTAATGAATTGCATGTCGATAAGTGCTTGCGAAATTCGTTTATTAATAAGAAAACCAGTCCCCAGTCTTTGCCCCTTAGCTCCTCCCCAGTGAAAAGTATAGTCATCCCTAGAAATTGACGCGAAATCGCCCGACCAGCAGGTTTCTTGAAGTGCTATTACGTCAGTTTTGTATTCAATTGCTATCTTAATGAGTTCGCTAAATCGGCCAGTTTTTAGACTACGCGCGTTTAGAGTTCCCACCCTTAGATATTTAACTGTAGTTTTTTGTTTTTTCAAGTTAGCCATGGTAGTTTCAAGATAATCCGCACGTTAGGATCCTATTCCGATCGTAGGTGAGTCCACTGTCCCAGGAGTGATAACCCCCATACCTCCCTAGGTCTAAGTATGGGAGCTTTCCGACTCTGACAAGGACCATGTCAACTTGTCGTCAGACACATTACAGTTTCATCCTCGTACCCTAACGTCCCCCTGCAAGGCAGCGCGCCTACTGGCATCAATACCCCTTTGGCCCTATGCAGGCGAATCATTCCACACATCCCTTGCGGGCAGTGTCATCGCTGCAGTGTCCAATGGGCAGCAGGATTTTTCCCTTACAAGATTTTTAGTTTTGGTTCGGGTATAGTTTCTAGGTGGGTACACGCTGCACCTTGGCTTGCCAGAACCCACCCATTGTGTATGAACGCGAATGGGTGGGTCCCCCCAAGCCATGGTTGTCGTGTACCTATTTTTTACCAGTGCTAGATTCACCACACCCACGACTGGCTCCTATCGGCTGTCCGCGACTGCTTATTCTTGTATTCGCAGTTAACCTTGGGGGCTGTTCAGCCTTACGGGCCGTTCCTCTATCCGCAACCTGAGGACGCGCTACGTAGTGGTGATAGGAAACCCACCGAGTAGGAAAACAAATTTTAGAAGAAAAAAAATTATTTGAAGAATAATTGTTGAAAAAAAATTGTTGAAAAAAATTAAAACAAAAATGTTGAAAAAAATTTGTCGTAATCGGTTTAAATTATTTATTTAAAAATTATTCCATTTATATTCCCGTTAGCAGTTAATTTATTTTACATCTTCATGATGTCGCATAATAATAAAAAAAATTAATGAGAAAAAAGTGTTAAAATATGGTTTCTTTTCAACTGCTTTGAGCTGTGGCTTATGAGGATGGTTTTTCATTGATTTTCAATTCTGTAGGTATAGAGTAATGGGTAAGACTCCCGACTGCGAGGCGATATATTCAGGTATAGATGTAGGTTCGAAACCCCGTAGCGTTAGAAATTTTATTTGTAATATAATGTGTAAAAATATAAAATATGTATTCATTCTAAGCAGGGACATTAACATTGATAGTCAAAATAATCGCCATCAATTATTATTTATTTTTTGAATACCTATTTTGTGTATTTCCAACTATTTAGTATGAACCTTCAAAAATCAAAGTCGGCCCTACATTGTTGTCCAAGGTTAGGCCGACATCATCTTAATGGATGGCCCATATATGGGACCAAATGTCGGGCCGACGTTGAGAAGCCAAAGGCGGTTGACCGTTATCATTTAGGCGGTTGGCTCAACCATGACAACTATTGTTGGCCCAACTGTGTAAAATAGGGACGGCATGCGTTATCATTACGCTGGTTGGCCCGAACATTGGCTCACAAAGTTGGGCCGACCTTACAAAGGTTGGGCCAACTATGGCCCGACCGACAATTCGCACCTGGGGCAGAATTCTGGTATTTCAATTAATCAAGTAAACTTTATTTTTATTAATAGGACAATAGAGTCTATTTAAGAACTTCATTTTACTTTCTTCAAACGTTCCAATGCGATGTACATTTCTCTGATGAGAAAAGGAAGTTTATTTTAGTCATACTTTCTTTTTCAAAAGAAAAATTAATAAATTCTAGTTATTGAACTGCACTCACATCACAAAACTGCACATTTGGATGCACGAAGCGGGTTCCTATCTTTACTTGTTCTCAAGATAAAGTATTTGTAAATCAATTCCCGTAAAAAGTAAATTATTGAATATTTTACAATTTTGACAAATATATTGCAATAATGAATGTCAAAAGAATATCTGTGAAGTTTTTTCATATTTTTCCAAACGTCGACCTCGTTCTGGGAACAGGTGAAAGTCAACGCTGTTACGACCCAAAAAGAGTGAATAACTGTTAATTGAATTTGTTCTTATTTTCTTCTAAGTAGCCCGGAGGTCCAAAATGCCAATTCTAATGATATTTCGAAGAATTGTTTTTTTATGTTATGAGATCGCTGCTTTGCTCTCTTCTGACTGAAGATACCATACTTGCAGTTAGCTTACCAACCTTGGGGATAGGTTTGAAAAAAACGAACAACAGTTTAATGAGACCAAAACGAAACTATATCCTTTCGGGATTTATTTTCTAATATGATGATAAACTTTTGTTTACACTTATTAATTGCTATCTGATACTACCACCTCTATTCCTTCAATTAGAAATAGGGCTGGCTCGCAAGCTCTGGGTCGAGAGGGAAAGTTTAAAGGAAAGGCATAAACTATAACATACCTGTGACTCGTATTTCATCCTTTTCTGCCTTCACCGTCCGGTGGTTCGAACATTTCACTCTCCGCACCTTCGTCCGTTTGTCCTTCTTTCAACCGTTCCGTCCTTGTCTTTCATCAAGTGTCACTTTAAGTTTTACTCCTTAGCCGTTTCCGTATTCTTAAAGAAAATTGAAATGAGAACTTGATCCTTAATACTCCCGAAACCGTTTCCGTCTCCTGGATTTTAGTTTTATTAGAGAAATAAATTCTCGGTTACTTATCGGCAAAGATTCTCTTTTAATGTCTACGTCCGTCTCGTATTTAGTTCTGTCCTGTCGCCGCTATGATAAAAAAACGTAGACACGAAGAGAAGAAACACTCGAAACAAGAGGCCGAACCACGGACGGGAAAGGGAAAAGCAGCGAAGTGCTTTTCCTTCAAACTTCTTGTCGAGGCAAATAAGAATGAAGAACTACAGATTCTTCTCATTTTCTCATTTTCGAACATTTGTGGGCATGGTTCGTATGACATGCTACCTTGCATTAACGTTTACGAATTAAGTCAACTACATGTTCACCTTATTTTCTCAAAACTACCTTGGGTTTTAAGAATACATTCTCATCACGACAATCGTGCTCGACCATACATCTCTATGAAGATTCTTCCTTCCTTTGGTATATATATTTTTTTACCAGCACTTGTTTTATTCTTTGTGGGTTTTACCTAGCATACACTTGCAATTTCCACACTGTCTGTAGCATTGTTGATTGTTGTCTTAATAACTAAAGCCTTTATAAAGAGCAAGAGAATCAATGGAATAATTTTGTTTTGATAAAATTTAGATTGACTTGTGACTCAAGAGACCCTAAACAGAGATTCCACACTGCACTACACGTTGGGGCTATTCACATGGGCTAAATTTTCTGCATCGGTAGTATGATAAGGGTGTTTAGCTGCAGTGGAACCGTCTGAAAGGGTGACTGCAGCGTGAACAGCGAGCCTCGAGTTTGGGATTGGTGAACATCGAGGTTGGCATGGGCCACTTCATACAAAGGTTCGACTCTTTCAGGAGATTGGCTTTCAGGCGTGAATTTAGATAACATATTCCATTTTCTTTCAGAGCACTTCGAGGTTAGGGCAGCAATTAACATAGTGATTACTATGCTTAGATGTGTTCGGACGAGGTACATTATTGCGATTAGTACCAAGGATCCCATTCCTACATATGATCTATGAACCTCTCTCTGTCTCTCTCTCTTATAAGCAACATAAGCTTAGAATTTAAGCATGATTAATATATATATATATATATGTAGTAAAGATTAGTCCTTCACTTAACTGTTCAGCATTTTACTCCAAGCATCTAAGGTGCTGCTTCATAGTACTAGTGTCATCGGATGCTCGAGTTACGAGTTAATAAAATGAAATTGAAATAATTATTTTAATTCCAAGGGGACTTGTGAAAAGGCTTGAAAAAGGAGGCCGAAAACCCCCGTTTTTGAGATGTTTTGCCCTCTAACTATTTATAAGAATTTTGTAGGATAAAAGGGATATCGTTGAATTCGGAAGACCTTAAGCTTTCAGATTCTTTTTATTAAACAATTCAGATATTTTTTTGAGTGAGCTGCAATCAGAAGAAGTGAGGGGCCCCAACCTTTGGCCCTAACTTTAGTAACGTTAGTAATTATAGTCACAACAAATAAAGTAATCACATTTACCATCAATGTATTTTTCAGGAAATAAAAATAGTGAAGGTTACAAATGTTGTACATTGGCGACATTTTAAAGAAGGCATACGGCACACACACTCGTATCAATTAGTAATTTTAACCGAGCACCCATTATATAATTTTTGAGCATGCGTGGACAACTAATTTGTTCATGTCATTCAGAACAAGTGCAAATTTAGTCTTTCACCGAAAAAATGGTTTAAACAAGTGGATTTTGTTGAAAATATTATATATACGTAATGAAAAGTGTCAAAATAAGAGAAGCTACTGGAATTTGTTGGAAACCTTGCAAAAAACAACACTTTTCTGCATTATGGCAGTCAGAAGTTACATTTCAACAATGAAAAAGTATCTAAACAATTAACAGTGAAGTAAATTGATCATGCTCATATTTGATTTAAACCAATTAGTTGATGTTACTCAGAGAAGGTGGAGATTTTTTGTAGACAGATGGATAAACGTTTATTTTTCAGCCTACTGGTCTTAAAGTAGTCCGGCTACTGGAAAAGCTAGTCAAAGCTATGCCCATTATTATTTTCTGAAATTCGGAATTAAATCCAAAACTTGGCCAGCTTATCAATTAATAAATTAAGTATTAAATTTGTATGCTGATGAATATAAATAAAATATTTTTGAAATAATAATAAAATGTATTTTTAAATGTTCATTTCACTCGATTCGAGTCAACGTCATTTTTCACGCTCAGCAGTTGGCAGCGTAACCACATGTCGAGAAAGTCGAGGAAGTAAACATAATCTCTGACATAACCTGCAATAAACCGGCGACAAAATCATTATTTATAATTTCGCGCAATTCCCGATTCCAGCAGAAGCTGTACTACCAACCTTAGTCAACGCCTCACCGTTCTCGTCATATTTTACCCCGGTATGTTTTGCTAAAACTAAGCTCAAATACCCTGGAAGCAATTACAAATAAGCAGTAATTCAAATTTCACATTATATTTTCTGTCTCCAAAACAGTTTTTCTAACAGTATTCAACGTGTTTTAAAGCCAAAATTAACCATTTTTGGACCCCGCGAAAGACTTTTCCATAAGATCCCATGTTTTTTGACACGAGTTTAAACAGTGATAGTTCAAATTTTAACCTGGAAAGGCCCCCTAAGGAAGGTATTATGTGAAAGAGGACATATTTCTCCGTTAAAAAAAACAACTAATTTTGATGATTTTTCATCCGACCGATCCAATAGCCGGACTACTTTAAGAAATTTACTTGCTTACACTTCCATTTTTTTACAGAATTTTCTTAAAACTAACCCTTAAAAACTAACATCCATCCATACCTTACATCTAAGCCCGCACGCTCTTATCGCCTTGCCTTCCTCGCTTCGCCTGGCCTCGCTCGCATGTCCCTACTTTTCGCAATACCTCGCATGGCCACACAACTCAATAAGCAGTCGTGGACAATGGTCCAGGGATGGTCCCGAAGGAAAAACCCCCAAGTCAAGGCGTTAACAACCGTGCCGAAGACTGCATGGCACCAAGGTGTGGTGTTTCAAACGGTGTCTCTAGGATACCAGGTCGCCTCCTAGAGTATTCAGAACTTACCCCCGCATGCGGGGCTCTGCGGGGGTGGACCTTTATTTCCCTAGCCACTCGTGGGAACAGCATGCAGACGAACCAACAAAATTTAAACCGGAGTATGTGTGAGGAGTTGGAAGGCGAATTGGACGTGGTGGAGGGTTTTGACATCAGTCAGAAGACTGATGCCAAACAACTCCTAATGATAGCGGAAGATCACATCAAGGAGAGCCAGATGCTCATTCAGGATTTGAAGGGGGTCTTAGGAACTATGCAGGACTATTGCGCCACGAAGAGGAACATGTTCATGCCAATTAGGCATGGAATTGGAGAAGCGCAGTGCAAAATTAAGAAACTCGAATCCGAAGTTTATCTCGCTGATTGTTGTTACCAGAATGTACCTAGAAATTTGGGTATGAACATCGGTAAAAAATTTACCGAACATAAGAAGATGGCTAAAGTGAAGAAAGAGACCAGCCACGACAGTACTCAGACCGAAGAAACTGTGGAAACTCCCGCTCTCCATCAGCGGAAGCGAGAGAGGGAGCCCACTCTGAGTCCCGTTGGGGCTGGCTCCTCCAAACAAGCGAAGAAGAAGCAGAGGACGCGTGCTGTTACAGCAACGTCCTCAACGCCGAAGAAGAATGATGCAGGGGCGAAACCAGCTGCCCCCGCACCCTCTAAGAAGAAGGAGACGAAGAGAAAAGCTCGATCCGAGGCGGTCTTGATAAGACCAGCTGAGGGCTCGAGCTATGCGGAGGTCGTCAGGAACCTCAAGCAAAACGTGAAGCCGGACACTCTTGGTGTAAAAATCAGGGGTGTCAGGCAGACCCGGAAAGGAGAGGTTCTTGTGGAAGTCGGGTCTGCTGCGGATGGCAGATCTAAGCTGTCCGCGGCCATCAAGAAGGCGGTAAGAAATGGGGGAAACGTGCGTGAGCTCGTTTCCTGCATTGAAGTCGAGGTCCTGGACCTCGACTCGATCACAGATGAAGAAGATGTGGAGGCTGCGACCCGAAACCACTTCGGAGAAGCAGCACCCGGAGCAATTAAGGTGATTTTGACGAAGAAGGCCTTCAGAGGTAATCTGAAGGCCTACGTCGAAATGAGGGAGGAACTCGCGTCGACGCTTCTCTGCACGGGACACCTCAAAGTGGGTCGGGTGTCCTGTCGCATGCGGAAGAAGACGGAGAGTGTGAGGTGCTACCACTGCTTAAGCTTTAGCCATATAGCAGTGGACTGCAGAGGTCCCGATAGGACCAAGCTGTGCTGGAGGTACGGCAAAGAGGGGCACAAATCTGCGGCGTCCGAAAATACACCGCAGTGCTACCTCTGCGCCGCTAAAGAAGAAGAAACCCGGACCGACGATCTGCCGGGTACAATGCGGTGTACGTCGTTCAGGGAGGCCGCCTTTTTCAAGTAGCCGGATGAACGACGCAAATAGATGATTGCACATAACCAAGATGCCGAAGGCCGACGAGCCCGTTGTGCGGTACCACCGCACTGGTGAGGACGATGCGTGCATCTTTGTTTGGGTGCGGAAAGTTGAAATGCCAAGCTGGCTGAGTAAGAAGGAAGTCGAAGCACGACTTAGTGGCCTTACCCCCATGTCCTTGAAGTAATGCGATAAGCGGTTCCGAGCACATGGATTGGCTCCTCTAAAAAAAAAAAAAAACTCTTTCTCCTATTGACAATCTTTCCTTCTCCATTCCTCTTCCTCCTTCCTTCTGTTTTTCTCCATCTTACCCAACACTCCCTTCACCCATTCTACTGCCCTTTTGTCCCCCCTTTCATGCATCAATACCTCCATGCTTATCCCACTCCTTTCCATCTCTACGCACTCCTCCAACCAGTGCTCCACTCCTGCATCCCTCTTCCCACACAGTTCACACATTCTCTTTTCCCTAGAGAGCCAGTACCTATTAAAACCCTTCATGCACCCACATCTCATCCTCGCTATAAGCTCCTGACTTTCTTTCTCCCCTTTCTCACATAAATATTGCGCTTTCGCCCTTGGCATAATGCACACATAGTTCCCGTTAAACCTTGACTCTCTTATTCTCTCTTACCCTGCTGTCTTCTCTCTCTCCATGCCGTTTTTCTTAACCAACTCATATACCTTTCTTCCTTCCTCATGCATCCTTCTCACTTCATCCATCTGCAGTCTA
Organism: Andricus curvator; assembly: GCA_932195095.1. Classification (NCBI taxonomy): domain Eukaryota; kingdom Metazoa; phylum Arthropoda; class Insecta; order Hymenoptera; family Cynipidae; genus Andricus; species Andricus curvator. The sequence goes on along the minus strand of CAKNYM010052344.1, from coordinate 302,820 downwards.
TTCGTTCTAAAATACCTTTTCCTTTCAACCTGGATCTTCCCAACCCCTCTCCTGTTCTCCTTCTCCCACCAACACTCCCTAACCAGCTTACTCCCCCCCCCCCCCTCTTCCAAAAATTTCTCCTCATAGTTACACGCCCGACTCCCCGCTAGAATCCCTACACTCGTTCTCCCCGTCTTCCTCCTGACAATATAATTGGGCGTATTCCTTGCCAACCCAAGTGTCCACTTTACGTACCTCTTGTGTGTCCTATTTACCTTTTCACTTTCCTTCCACCCCCACACCTCTACTCCATACAATAGCACACTCATCACTAGTGAGTTAAACAATTTCATTCTCCTTCCAAAATCATCTGTGAATAACTTCTTTCCTAGCCCCCACACCTGCCTCATCACCACATTTGCCCTCCTCACTCTCTCTTTTATGTGACCATCCACTCCCCCATTCCTTTGGAACAAGAAGCCCAAACTCTTTCACCTCCTGCACCTCCTTTCCCTTCCACTTCCCTCCCTTATCCCTTCCCCCTCCTTTTCTGAACACCATAACCTTGGACTTTTCCGCATTCAGCTCTAACCTGTTCTTATCCAGGTATCTTCTCAACCTCTTTATCATCTCCTTTAAGGCCTCCTCGCTTCTTGCCAGCAACACTATGTCATCTGCATACGCTAGTGACCAAATTCTAACCCCTCCTATCCTGACTCCTCCTACCACCCGGGCCGCGGCCTCCAGCGTTGGGCTAAGCAAACACCCTTGCCTTAACCCCCTATCCATCCAGAATCCCTCCGAAATCCCCTTCTCTCACCTTATCTTTCGTCTCTTCATATATCTCCCTTACCCTCTCGATCAGGCCTCTCTCCACTCTCCTATCCTCCATCGCCTCCCACAACCTCCCCCCATCCACTGGAGGAAACGCGCCTTTTAGATCCACAAAAAAAGCGTACACTCTCGCCCCTTTCTTCGCTAATTCTCTATCCACCACGTGCTGCAGAACGTAGATAGTGTCGATAGTACTCCTACCGGCCCTAAAGCCCGCCTGCGTCTCCGGCAATATTCCTTTCCCCTCGACATCCTTCCGCAGCCTCCCCGCCACCACCATCGCGTATACTTTATACGCTGTATTCATCAGCGTAATCCCTCTATAATATTCCTGTCTATCCCAATCTCCTTTCTTATACAGTGGCACTATTAATCCTTCTCTCCACCCTTCTGGGAATCCCTCCCCCCTCCATACTTTCTTCACTACCTCCTTCAGCCTTTCCCTAACCTCTTGTGTACTAAACAGCCATGCTTCGTTCTCTACCTCGTCCAGCCCTGCTGCTTTTGACCTTCTTAACTTCCTTATCTGCTTCTCTATCTCATCGTCATTTAACTCCTCCATCTCTGCCTCCCCCGTTCTTCTACTCCCACCATCCCTCTTCCTTGCATCTGAGCCCTAAAATGATTCTTTAAAAAACTCCCTCCACTCCTCACTCCCTATCTTCTCGCTTATTCCCACTCTACGCTTCCTGAACCTATTTATTTTCTTCCAGACGTCCGCCTCTGTCTTAACATTTCCTAATTCCTCTTCCAGATCTTTCTCCTTTTCCTGTTCTTCTTCACCTTCCTTTTCATCTTCTGACATTCCCTATCCCACCACGGCTTCACCATTCCTTTCTTTTTCTTTCTAAATACCTTCTTTTGCACACAGCCTTTCACCTTCTCCTTCAGATCCTCCACCGACTCCCCTTCAAAGTGTACCTTTCGTAACTGCTCCTGATACTTCTCGATCGCCTCCCTCTTCCAGGTCACCCTCTCCCCTATCGAGACTTCTTCCTCACCTTGCCTTCCGCCACCCTCTCCTCTTATCCACAGTCTTAATGGCTGATGGTCTGATTCCACCCACCCCGCTACTGCGAATTTGTCCGTCTCCTCCCATCCTTGCATATTCATGACCACATAGACTATCACCGATACCCCCACCTTACTTACATATATGTATTCTCCCTCTTCGTCCCCAGTTGCCATACCATTCGCCACCGCCCAGCCTCTATCCTCCATCCAGTCACTTAGAATCTCCCCCTCCTTATTTATTGTCTTATCCTTCGATTTCCTTTCGAAGCTCTCCCCTTCCCTGTAAAGTCCCCCTTCCCTCCCCATCCTCGCATTAAAGTCCCCACCCAGTACCACCATACCCTCCTCTATTTCGCCTAGCAAGTCTTCCACTGTTTCTTCAATTCTTTCCATCCCATCCTTATTGTACACTGTCATAAACTTAAACAAACTTATAATTCCCCCACTGGCGCTTCCTTTCTTCTTCACTCTGACCGCCCCCTGGAGTCTCCACCTGTACCCCCTTGGCAGCTTTGGTTCTATTCTATCCCATTTCTTTCTTTCTACCTACGTCTCTACCAGTCCCACAACATCAAATTCCTGTATATACCTCCAGAACTCCTCATACTTCTTCTTTACCCCTGCTACGTTCCAGTACAGCACCTTCACTACTCCTCTACCCTGCACCCCCCCCACTTCCAACGAAACAAATCCCCCTGCAATTCCTTCAACACCACCTTCTCCTCGTCCTACACCCACATTTTCTCTTCTAATCTTTTTTCCGATATCCTACCTTCGCTGATCTCCCTTCTCTCCTCTCCCTCCTAGCCCTGTCGTACAGCATTCTCTGCACATCCTTTTCCTTTCTCGTCAAATCGTGATCAATGAAAACTCCCTCATCCTTTATCCTATTCTTATTTCGCATTACCCCCAACTTTTCTTCTCAGCTCTCCAACTCCACAACAGCCACTCCCTTCTCCTTTCTCCCCTCCAACTTAATTTTTCCTGCCATGCCTTTAACCCACCCTATGCTCTGTAGCAGCGCTTCCACGCCCTCCCTATCTTCCCCGCTCTTTAGCTTCAACCATTGCCCTTATCCTTTCCCACCCCCTTCATCTACTTCCGTTTCCGTCCTGCCCTTACCTTCTCAAGTCTTTTTTCCGTCCTTTCCTTCCACAACCTAATCGCCTCTTCCATCTGCTTTATTTTATCCTCTTTTTTTTTCCTTTTCCTCTCTAACCCTTCTACTCTCTCCCTCAGCTCTTTCACCTCCTTTTCCCATTTCTCATCTCTAATTCTCAAGTCTTCCCACATGCCATCCATCTGCTCCTTAGTCCCCCTTACGTCCTCCCTCAGCCCCCTGATCTCGCCTACCAGCATCCCGAGAGCCTCCTTCTCCGAATTCCCCTCCATTTTTCGAGGGGGGGGGGGGGCCTACGTGTTATCCCGCTTTTTTTAAACGGGCTCTCAACCTCGCTTTTCTCCGGACTCTCTTGGCTGTCTCTCTTCCTCTTCAAGAGATCTTCCCCGTCACTTGCGCTCGACGCTCTCTCCCTTACCTTCTCGCTTCCTTCGTTCCCACCGTTCCGATTTCTCCCTCTCCCCAAAGCGCCGCTCGACACCAGACCACGTACTGTTGGTCGTCGTGGCCTGTGGAAAATTTCCTCCCCGTCAATTTCAATAGCAGCACTGCCAGCACTGTCACTGCCCACCTCCCGCTCTGCCGCCGGTAACTGGGACCTCTTCATGCAGTACCTTCCGCAGCCGACAGATGTCGCTGCAGAATCGCCGCCAAATTTTCCCTTTATTTCCCTTTTTTCTATTCCTCACAGCCCCTTCAGACACCCCTTTCTCTCCCTTAACATCCCCTAACTCTGCGAGACCCACCCTTGACCCCTCGAAGGCCCAAGACTCCCGACAACACCACCCTGAAAACCTCCTAGGCTTCCACCTTCACACTCCACTCACACCTTCCACACAAATTCCGTAAAATCCTCTCACCACCTGTCACTGAACACGTTCTCACTTCCGCCACCAACATGCAAGTCCTGGAGATTTTGTGTATATTGTCGAAGAAAAAGGCTTAAACAATCAGGAATAAATATTTCAAACACCAGACATACCAGAATTATACTATTGTCAACCATATCTTTGTATTGATTCTATTTGAATTTAATCGATGATACAGGTAAATCTCAATAATTATAAATTATTATCTTATGCTTTTTATATCATATCATTTTACTTTTTACAAAATGAACAAGTTCTTCATATATACAAAAAAAATGTTACTATGTTTTTCAGAATTTATAATCTTGAAAAAGACACGAAGGTGTGTCGAAACGTCTGTGTATGCGCATTTGTTTTTGAAAATAAATACTTCATTTGAAAAAGAACATATGACTAAAATAAACTTCCTCTTCTCATTCGAGAAATGTACATCACATTAAAACGTTTGAAGGAAGTAAAATCAAGGTTTTTTTAGAGACTGTATTGTCATATTAATAAAAAAAGGTTCACTTAATTAATTGTAAAATACCAGAATTCCGCGGAGTTTACTGAAAAATGTTCAAAGAACTCGAAAAATAACTACATTTTTCTGCCTCATTCCAGTCAAAAGTTGCATTTGAACAATAAAAGATTGTTTAAACGAATAACGAAAAATTTCATTTAACCATTAAAAATTATCTGTGAAAAAATATACACAAAAGTAATATTTACGACCAATTTACCACAAGAAGTACTTGATCCTCGTGTAGGGGGTGGTTTTTGAGGCATTAAAAATTAGGCCGATGGAGGGGGGGGGGTCAAACTAAAAAGTCAATGCGTATTTTATATTCGCGGATGTGATTTTGAGAGGACAATGTAATTTTTACTCGTTTTATTGAAAATTACGCCTTACAGTCTCATATTTGTAGATATAGTGGTTTTCCCCATGTTATTAATATGGAGAAATAGAGGAATAGGGCGGCACTATTTAATATTGTCGGTTGAAAAAAAATTAAAGCGTATTCACTATTTTTTGAGAACCTCACTAAATGAGCCATTCTTCCAAAGGCAATTCGAACATTGTGTTGTACATTGTTTTGTAGACAAGTCGAAGACGTGTCGGAGGCGAGCCGGAAACGAGCAAACGAGAAGCCGATGGCAAGTACTGTATAAATATCACAAGAGTTATGAATGCCTACTTTCTGCACCTGTAGTACACGATATTTCATAGTATTTTTGTAACAAATGAAGGGAATTTTCGGTTTGAGAACAAACTAGAAACAAACTTCCCGGAAATTTTGTAAATTTTGGAATGCCATAAATTACGAGATTTTTGAAAATTTCCGGTACCTATCCGAAGAAATTCATTTGGGAAATTTATTTACAGTTACAATCGCTCATGACTACTATGAATTACCTGCAATAATCCGCAATCATTCTAAAATATCTCTGAAATCACCAGCAGTCACTTTAAATTCACCGTGAGATCTCGTAAAATCAAGTGCTACTATGTGAAATCAGTTGAAATTACATGGAATCACTTTCTATTACTCTAAAATCAATTTAGATCACCCTGAAATTATTCTTCACTTTCCTGCAATGGAATGGATGACTTTTTATAGATGCATTCCAATGCCCGTTTTAGAAAACGAAGATTACATCCTATATTGGGATGTTACTATCCAGACGGATCATTACATTTCTAGACCATCAGGAAGCAAGCGACTAAAAACCTGTGGAGTGGCAGATGGTAGCTCTAAGAAAGCATCCCGGGGCGACTGTTGTTACCTCCAACGCTCGCGGCAGCTGTGTAAGGATAAAATCGGTAAAAGACGAACTCCAAACTACACCATGCTCCTGATCTTGCACCTACAACATCATCGCAAAAGATTTCGAACATCGCTTTAAATTAATTTATAACATCCTCATCTCATCAGTCACTTGACTTAGTCCGTGGCTATGATGAAAAACTCGGTTCACCCGAGAACAAGTTTGAAAAAAAAAATAAATAAAAGAGCCTCGGTGGTTCAGTTGATTAGGCGCTCCGACTTCACGGTAGAGGTTCGGGGTTCGATCCCTGGGCCGGTACCTCTGGAAATTTGTCTATGTACCTTTACCGAGGTTCTGTTGGTTCGGATCCCACCTTAAGCCCCGTGCATACTATTCACAAAAATTCCAACTCTAACCAAAAATGCCTTCGACATATTGAGCTGTAAACATCTTAAGCCTGAGATATTAATTTATAGATGGTAGCTCTAAGAAAGCGTCCAGAGGCGACTGTTGTCACCTCTAGCGCTCCCGGCCGCTGTGAATGGATAACAGCGGTAAAATACGATCTCCAAACTACACTATGCTCCTAATTTTGTACCTACAACATCATCGCAGAAGATTTCAGACATCGTATTATATTAACTTATAACATCCTCATCTCATCAGTCACTTGACTTAGTCCATGGCTATGCTGAAAACCCGGGTTCACCCGTGAACAAGATTTACAAAAATAAAGGCGTAGGGATATACCGACCCCATCGCCCGAGAGCTCCAGCTCTGGCAGTCAGCCACGTTGCATTGGGCTAACTCCCCAATGCAACGAATTATGCGGTTACGTCACCAGTATCGCGCAGTGCCACCCACAACAGGTCTCACTCGGATGGAGGCCATGGTTCAGTTGGGAGTGGCAATAGGACCAAACCGATGCGACGCTCAGGCAATGTTCCCGGACAAACGGGAGAACATCGATTTAAATGGTCGGACTAACTCAGAAGGGACATCCTTACCTGTTGGCAAGGAAGCTCACCGGCGCGGAGAGGTTACATGCTGAGGTTACATGAACGGTGGGTCAATATGCACCCGGAATGTCCTCATACAACGCCTCAGTACTTAAGAGATCAGGTATCCCTTTTACGCCGAAAGGGATATGAAGCTTTTCATCTGCAAGAAGAAAATCAACATCCTCCAGCGAACATACCACCTGTTCCAGTAAGACCACCTTTGCAGGTAGCCGATAATGCCAACATACGAACTAGAAGATCAAACATTCACCAAAAAGTCTTTCTCAGAATGGACAAATTAGCTGAAGCAAATACTGCTCTCCCCGATTTTCTCCCCTAAGATGTTAATCTCTGGACTCTGAACTGTGTAGTTTACGAGAAGGCGGTCTCCCTGCTTAGCGACAATAAAAGTAATGATACTTCGATAAGCCTGAGTAAGACTCGCGAGCGTATTGCACAGCTTCAGTTTAAAATTAAAACCACAAGACCGCATGCATCAAATGTTCAGTGCGTAATTAGCTACATAACATCGAATAAAAAATTCACACCAAAAGTTAGGGCACTTGCTTGAAACTTGAGGAAAGCAAATAACGTACTGAACAAGTGTAAACTGTTGACCATCAAACAGCACTGGACGCAAAAAATAAGAGCTCTTTCAGCAACCAAAGAGCGCCTTGAACGACGGGCAAAGTGGATTCAGGAAAATTCTACTTTTTCTACTCATCCTTCCCGTCTATTCAATAAAACGTCATGTGCCATTGAAAATCCGCTTAGTCGATAAGAGAATCAAGTTGTCTGGGAGCAAGTATATGGAGATACTTATCAGCTAAATGGACACGCTTCAGATATATCACTCTTCCGTAACTTTTGCCAAAGGCAAAGGTTGCAACGTCCAGAGGAGGAGTGTCCACCAATTACTGCTGAAGAAGTGAAGAAAGTTATCGCTAGAACTAAAGACTTTTTAGCGCGAGTGCCAGATAAAATCAACAACTTTTGGTGGAATAAGTTCACTTCGGCACACTAACATCTGGCTCGTCTATTTATTACTTTCTTAAATGGAGAGCATGCTTTCAAGCCCCTTCATGGTAAATTCTACGGCATTATACGTAGAGACGAGCAATTGAAGGCTCTGTCCAACATGTTTCTCAAGTCTGCTAGATTGAGATCGGAGAATGAGGGATTTCTTTTTGCCTGTCAAGACGGCGTTATAGAAACCTTACTTTACCGCGAGCACATAGTGAATGTACCTATAGGCGATACCAACTGCCCAGCGTGCAAGCAAGAGCCAGAATCTGGTCCATCAACACTGTTCCTTATAGCATTCTACAAGGATTGGTAGCTCTACAAGAGTATCCAGAGGTGAAAGCTTCCCCTCAAACTGTCCCGTCTGCCGCGTGAGGTCATCCGCGGTTAGAGATCGGATTCCAACGAACAGTGTTGTACAATGTCATCTCGCCCAAATTTCCCGCTCTTGCTTACCTTCTAGAACAGAAAGAGCAGGAGTGGATGACGTACACGTTCCGGTTGCGTCGATATTGGTTGCTTTCGAGAACCATGATCGTAGCTTCCGGAGACTACAACTTCTCATAATAATAATTAGTGTCGCAGGTCAATAATGTTAAAAGTGATATTATTTGTGAAAGACAGTTTGCAATTATTCAAACAATTAATATCGCTTGCTCCTCCCTACTGAAAAAGCCTACATAGTAAACTACATGGGCACCTATTTAGGAACCCGCAATGGAACCCATATGGGATCCTTTATGAATTCCTGTCTCAAATTAAGATCTAAGATAGGAATTTAAGATGGGAATCTATATCGGTTCTTATTATGGGTTTTTATGAAGTTTCCTACATGGATAGGTTTGCAATTAATATTCAAGGAGTGTGCAGTAGTTTTCTATAAAAGCTGTGGCTGCGCAATTTTTTTCAGGGTTTTTCGGATTGCCGTAATTTGATCGTAATTTGAGACAGGAATTCAAAAAAGGATCCCATATGGGTTCCCACATAGGTTCTCATGTAGTTTACTATGCAGGCCTTTTCAGCATAGCTTTTCATAGGAAAGATGGAGAAAATTTTAGTTTTTTCGAATCTATGGAGGTAATCGTCCAAGCAGGGTAATAGTCAGCTGATTACTCCCAACTGAGGTAAACTTTCAATGGTAACAGGCCTGTAACCTGATTAGGTGAAAATTATTCCTTTAACATTCTTCGAGAGGTGACCGAGCTTCGATTTACAAAAAGTTAATAACAAGTACTTATTTTTTCAATTTTTTCGAAAAACGAGCTATTTACCGTTTAAAACTCTATGTTTATTTCAAAAGCCTGGGGGCATGCGCTAATTTTGACCAATTTGAAAGAAGAAAAAATAAGAAATCTCTTTTTCCGGAAAACGGACAAATTGGGGAGGATCAATCACCTAAAATCGAAAGTCAGGCGTATCGAAAGAAAAAAATAATAATTTTGTTCTTTCTTTTTCCAGGGGGTCTGAAAAGTTTCTAGTGGGTGCCAAAATGACATCCTGAAAGTTTGAGCAAGAAAAAAAATTCTCTCAGTTCGTATAACGTAGTGAAAGGTCAAAATCACGCAAAATGATATTTTTCTCCTATATTTTCAAGCGAATAATTTTTTTTTATGCGTGTGAACTTTGAAAGTTGTAAACTACAATAATATAAGTTCCTATGTAGTACATACCTCATCGGAAATTATTTTATTTTCGCGGACTAAAGTAAAGTACCGAAAAATTATCTTTTTCTCGTTATATTCAGATTAATAACTGTTTTTTCTGATTCGAGTGAACCATAAAAATTGTGAATTATAATAATATAAGCGGCCATCCATAAATTACGTAACGCAGTTTTCCGAAAATTTTGGGGGGGCCCCCCCCCCCCCATGTAACGCTTCTCCGACTTTTCCCTGTAGTATTTGGCCCCAAAGTTCCTACGCAGTATAGACGTTACCGAACATCATCGTATGTTCGCACACTCAAGTTATAGTACCGAAAATGGTAAACGTATGAAAAATCGTATTTTCCTCATTATCTTCGAGCGAACATTTTTGTTCTGGTCCCGGTGAACAGTTAAGTTGTATATTATGCTAATATTAGAGATTCTCTAGGGAGAGTTGAGACACGTGGGAATCGTTTCTGATTCGTTAGGGCCAATCAGAATACGGAAGTCCCTTTAGCGCGCGATTTTAAAAAATCAATCAATCACAATGTCGCAACTATTTATTGAGGTTAGCTTGTTCTTACAAATTCCTCTACGCGCATGCGTTGTCCAAAATATATTCAAATTTTCTGACAACTTCCGTATTCCGGTTGGCCCTAGTCGAGGGGTGGGGGTTCACGTGTCTCAACTCTCCCTATAGGATCTCTAGCTAATATAAGTGTCTATGCAGTATAGACCTCATAAAAAATGATCTTATGTTCGGTACGTGAGCATAAGAATGAGGTATGTACTGCATAAGAACTTATATCATTATAGTGTACAACTTTTACCGTTCACCTGAATCAGAAAAAAAAATTTCGCTTGAAAATAACGAGAAAAATGCATTTTTTTCGTGATTTGGACATTTTACCACATTTTATTACCACCAATTTTATATTTTCGATACGCCCTACTGCTCAGATATTGGGTAGCCAGTTTACCATCTTCCCTCTAGCTATTGTATACCATTAAGCCATTTCCCTTTCAGGGTAGGCGAGACACTACCCGATTCGGGTAGTGTTTCTAGGTGGATAGTTTTCTTGTAGTTATAAATAACTACAAATTTGGGCTCACCACACCCATAATATGCCAACAGCACACAGTATTCTCGAATGGTCACCCATCCAAGTACTAACCGCGCCCAACGCTGCTTAACTTCAGT
>CAKNYM010052344.1:248867-287382 GCA_932195095.1 Andricus curvator | reverse complement strand
TTAAATATAATGTAAAACCAATTTTTATAATATTCTAGGATGTTTAATGCTTCAATCACTACCAATAATTTTTTAACTAATCCTTCCAAAACAATTTTCGAAATATTTGAAGTCAATGAAATCTCTTATGGTGGCGATTACTGGGACGTTTACCTTATTTCAAACATATAATTTAAAAAAAGACAATATTCAAAATACGAAGGCTTACCATTAAGTAGAGCGGTCAGATTTAGTTATATATTTCATATCCATTTTCAAAGAAAGGAAGAACAATTTCGGTTAGACATCGTAGTTTTATACGTAAAAGTTTCGTAAGTAAAAAATTAATAATCAATTATAAGAATAATTGAAGTTTGTACTTCTTTGAAAAAGTCCATTCTCGGTACTCAATCTGGAGTGTTAGAAAAATAGAATTAGTAGTAAATTCTAAGTTTGAAAGACTTTTAAACAAATAGTTTGAAAAGTGACAAGAAGGGAGACTAAAAAAAATTCATAAGGATGAATTAGAAATTTCATTACCTGATTGAATAGTAGCAAACTGTTTGAAATTTATTTTGTTATTATTGATAAAAGTTTTTAAATTAAGTTTAAAATCCATGTTTAAAAAATAAAATCAAAGAAAGGAGCATGGTACAGAGTACCATGCTGGTTCGGAGTAGACCGAGTACTGGAAGGATCAAACATACTGAATCAAAAGAAAGAGATTTAGGCGCGAGTTAAAAATTTTTTTTTTTTTAAATACAAAGTTTTTTAAAGAAATTAGGAAAGCCATAAGCATACTTTTTCTAAAATCATATTATAGGCAGAATTATAAAATTTCAAATCAGTATACCATTAAGCCATTTCCCTTTCGGGGTAGGCGTGACACTACCCGATTCGGGTAGTGTTTCTAGGTTGATAACTTCAACTTTGATCACTTCAACCAGTAATCTTATTTACAGCATTACTACTCTCATTTTTAATATACATCATCTCGACAAAGTTTCTTTTATAATGATTTTGCTCTTTATGTAATATTTTAATGTCATCCCATTTAATATAATTTGAGTTCCCATTATGGACAGAATGGATGTGTTTAGCAATTTCTTTATGGTTTTTTGTACAGTGATTAATATTTCTGAAATGCTCATTTTTTCTAGTCTCTAACGATCTTTTAGTTTGTCCAATATAGGACATACCACAAGAACAGTCCAATTTATAAACAACATTACAATGTTCTAATTTTTCCAATGGATCTTTTCCTAATTTGATAAAATGGTCAAATTTTGAATCAATTCTAAAAATAGTATTTATGTTAAAGTTAGAAAAAAGTCTACGGATTGGATAAGATATATCTGGATAGAAATTAAAAGATACAACTTTTTTCTGTTGATTATTATTGGTTAGATTTAACTCTAGAGATGTTTTTTTATTATTAATTTGAAAAAGTCTTATTTTAATGTGTTTTTCAATAAACTGTTTAGGATAACTATTGTAATTTAATATTTTTTTGACTAAAATTAAATTTTCATGGTGAAAAGATTTATCAGAGAGAAGAACAGCTGAATCAACCAGATTTTTTACAATACCAATCTTTTGGTGTATGGGATTATTTGACAAAAAATTTAAAAGTCTACCAGAATATGTACTTTTTCTGAACCAGTTTGTGATGATATCATGTGAATTTTTTCTAATAATTTTTAAGTTTAAAAAACTAATATAATTGTCAGATTCAACTTCAAATGTAAATTTTAACCTTTTGTGATAGCTATTAAAACAAGAAACAATATTTTTAATTTCATCTTTTGGAACAATGAGAAAAGTATCATCGACATATCTATAAAATGAATGAATTTTGACCTTTAACTTTTTAAAGATTTCTAATTCGAGATCTTGTAAGACTATTTCAGCAAGAATACCTGATATCGGAGACCCCATGGGAGTGCCAAATTTTTGATTGTAAAAATGTTTATCAAATTGAAAACTAGTAGAAGTCATGAGAAAAGATATACCAGACTTGAAATCATCTTGAGAAATATTAGTAAAGTTTTTCATGTGACACCATCTCTTATCGATACCAGAAAGAACCAATTCTAAAGAAAGATTAGTAAAAAGTGAGATTACATCTAAAGACATAAAAATATGGTTATCAGGAATTTTGATTTTAATAATATTTTTATGGAAAGTAGTAGAATTTTTGACAAAGGAATTTAATTTTGGAATGGAATCAGATAAGATTTTACTCATAGTTTTTGCGAAGTAATAAGTTGGAGTATTAATATAAGATACCACAGGTCTTGAAGGAAAATTAATTTTATGGACCTTTGGAAGGCCATACATTCTTGCTAAATTGGTATTGGAAGTTGACAATGATTTTATTTTGAAATTTATACCCAAATATCCTTTTGAATTCCATTCTTTTAATTAATCAAAAGTAGAAGTTTGAAGTTTTTTGAGAGGATTAGAATCGATTTTTTCATAGGTACTAGTGTCGCTGAGCATTTCATTCATTTTAGAATAGTAAGCAGATTTTTTAAGAATTACAGTAGTAATTACCTTTGTCTGCACGAGTAATTAAAATATCTTTATTATGTTTAATGAAGTTTTTTGTTATTTTAATATTTTTAGCAATTTCTTTATCAATATGAGAGATTTTTTTCGGTTTTTTAAAAAAAATGTGAAGTTAAAGATAATACTTTATGTCTAAATTCATCTCTAGATTCCAATGGAATCTTATCTAAATTAATTTCTAAATCCTTTACGATTTCTAACATTTGGTTTTCTTTCTTTGAAACATAACACGAACTAAACCTTCGTATTTTGAATATTGTCTTTTTTTAAATTATATGTTTGATATACTTTTATTTTATGTAATTTCCTTTGTAATTCTCTTGATAGATTTGAACCAAGGATTTTCTGATGAGGTCGCCATGACTGGTGACGAAACGTCAAATTTCATTAAATAATATTTGTCTGGAAGTGTTGTTTGAATTTCTCTTATATAAATTATCCCAGACTTTAAAACATTATTGAGGATTTACCATCTTTCCTCTATCTACTTATAAATAGATCAATTTTAGGGAAATAGGATAAAATGACGACAGGGGCAAAACGGGACAATGATTATATCTTCTCTGTGGTGTGACGCCATCTACTGGAAATTGTAGGAACTTCGTTTTGAGTAGTTCCCGAGATTTCTCATGTCAATTTGTTATAATTCTGTTGTTATTTTCCAAGTTATGAGACGCACGGATCGTTTTTGTGCCCAGTTATAATTTCGACTCATTTTCAACTGCACGTAAGTAATACACATTTTTTAAATTAAAATCACTTCAGCACGATTCCCTTGTGTACTTAATAGCCCTTCTTTTGCATCAAGGCGTTTTTGATTGCGAGTAGTATCGCCATTTTCAGTAGTCATATTGGAAAAAGTACTTTGGGGGCAGCATGAGCAGGGGCAAAACGGGACACCGCGCGAGATGTGGTAGAACGCACATTGCTTTCCATTTTTGCCGAATGCAGAAATCGAAGGTCGCGATTGTTTCTTACTATCACGATTTTTTCTATCGAACAGTGGGTCCAATGTATTTCGTGTGACAATTGGGCTCATCAGTCTTGCGCAGCTTTCGACAGTAAGGACGGAAACCAAATTCATGTCTGCGTAATTTGTAAGGCCTGATAATGGTCATTTTTATTTAAAAAATGGACAATAAAACTTGTAACAACACGTTCTTGTAACTGTACTACTTATTTGTTCACTCTTTTTACATTCTCATCAGAGAAGGTATTAGATTTGTGTAAAATCTGACAACCCCCCCCCCGTTTTTGTCAAATGCCCACGTTTGGAGACCTCCTGAATCAGAAAACAGGTTTTTACGAATGTGTCTGACTGTATATGTATGTGTATCTGTAGATTTTTAGTTTGTGAGCACGATAACTTTCGAAAGAATTGACATATTGGATTGGGCTTTAGTATACTCTTCAAGTGTCCTAAAATGAAGGTCAAGTTCGTTAGCCAACCATTTTGGATGGAAATTCAGAAAAATAGAACATTTTCAATATTTTTGATACCACTTTTTTTAGATTCAAAAATTCTATGTATGCTTATTAGTAGTACTAAAGAAGACGAACAATGTATCCCAATGACATTTTTCGATACAAAAAAAAATTTCAGAGTTATAGCATTTTTAAAATAAAAAAATTAAATTAAATTAACATTTTAAGCCAAACAACGCACGATACGAAAAAAAGTCGGAAGAAGAAAAAGGTTGCTTTTTCAGGGCCCTACAAGATTATTATAACAACTTTTTGAATTTTTGTGAAAAATCGAAAATTCTAATCTTGATCGCACAAAAAATAATGAAAAATCCAAAAATTCATTTTGCGGTCAAACTATGCCAGATACGAAAAAAGATGAATGTTCACAAATGTTGCACGAAAAAAGGATCTATAAATTTGTTATAAACCACTTTTTCATGAAACACGTAGTTTTTGTTTTATTCGTAAAAAACGAAATTAAAAATAAAAAAATTAAATTTTTGGACAAACGACATAAGCTATGAAAAAAATGAATGGACAAAAGTTTCTCATCCAAAAAAGAGCTACAAATTTTTTGTCCATAATCTTCTGATAAGGCGCGTAGTTTTGGTTTGAATCGTACAAAATAACATTAAAAATAAAAAAATTAAATTTTTTAAAAAGCGACACAAGGTATGAAAAAAACTTAATAGACGAAAAATGTTCATCAAAAAAGGATCTAAAAATTTTTTATCAATAATTTTTAGATAGGACGAGTAGATTTTCTTTTAATCGTAAAAAATAATATAAAAATAAAAAATTAAATGTTTGGAAAAACGACACAAGAAACGAAAGAAATGAAATGACAAAAGTTGTTCAACCAAAAAATATCTACAAGTTTTTTTATAAACTCTTTTTATAAAAATATAATAAAAATGAACAAATGAACTTTTTGGAAACACAACACAAGCTGCAATAACATTTTATTGAACAATAATTTTCGCCTAAACTATATCTACAAATTTGCTTCGAACCACTTTACGCTAGGATGCGTATTTTTGGTATAAATCGTAAAAAATAAAATTGAAAGTAAACAAATTAATTTTATGAAAAAACGACACAAGTTGCAATAAAATGTTCAATAAATTTTTTTTCATAGAATGCGCCCTTTCTTAATTATACAAATAAAACAATGAAAATACGTACATTTCAATACCAATGCATATTATGAATTGTAATAATATATTGAAAAGATATATTTTTCAGGGTAGCTGAGAATAAAAATTAGTGCAAAATAAGGAGCAAATATTAAAGTAATCATGAAAAATAAAATTTGTACATTATTTAGCAATATCTGAATAAGCAATCCCAGGCCGAGGTACAGAAATAAATGTAATATGCATTTAATATACTAGTGTTGAACATAATGTGGAAAAGTTCAAATTTTGGATAAAATCGAGTGCGAAGACACGTGATGAGAATGTGTTCGTTAAAGCCGAAGGAGCTTTAACAGCAAAGAATTCACAATCACCAAGTTACAGTTGTCGATGCGTTGACCTTTAGTTTTAAAAAGTCTTTGCATAAATATGGGAGAAATACAAAAACCGAGCGCGTAGCGCGAGATAAATACATAATCGAGCGCGAAGCGCGAGAATCAACAGTCGCGCGTCCTAGGCGCGCTCAAACTTGCGAGCGAAGCGAGCCGCGCTTCATAATACATTTTATTTTTCATTTAACAAAGCGTGACGTTTTTCCCCGTGTAAGGGGCAAAACAGGACGACATTTTTTTCAAAAATCAATTTAAAAAAGTAGAACATGGCATTTTTTCAATGCAAAAAAAAATTGTTTGTAGTACATTATCAGTTGTTCAAGGCACCTCTATTGTTGAATGCGGAAAAAAGTATATTAGTATGAGAAAATAATCCTAATGCAAAATCGGCCCGTTTTGCCCCATGTTTCCCTAGTGGTTTTTGCCGTGCAAAACAAGAAAACATTTAACTCAACTCAGAGTCGAACTGAGAAATGTAGGCGAAAATGTATTTTTTCGCAAACCAAGAAAGAGAAGTGTGTATATGTAAGAGTGTTTTTCTGTATTGCTAGTTACATGTCTTTTATTCTGTATGACCAAAAATTTTTC
This sequence comes from Andricus curvator, assembly GCA_932195095.1. NCBI lineage: Eukaryota > Metazoa > Arthropoda > Insecta > Hymenoptera > Cynipidae > Andricus > Andricus curvator. The sequence goes on along the minus strand of CAKNYM010052344.1, from coordinate 281,249 downwards.
ACATGCAGGCGAAATAAAATTGTTTATTAAAATTTTAATCGCCATTATTTTATTATAAATCATATAACATATAAAAGGGGAAGTATCACGATCGTAAATATATTAATATTAGAAATTCCATAAAAAATGTAGCTTTTCGGCCAAACGGTGGAATATTTAGCTTCACGCATAAACTGGAGCGTAAACCAAAGAAAGCTAGCATGAAGCACCTTGCTATATTGCCTTTGCTGAGTGCATCAAAATTTCACTTTTTAAATTTTTAAACAAAATGGAAACAATTTTACTAAAAAATAGCTTCCAGAGAAAAAAGAGAGTAAGATTAAGAATACGTGTGCACAAAAATTAGCCCTATAGATATTCAACCGTTTGGCCGTAAAAACTGACTCCACGAAACCGGATTCGAAAAATAAATGCGCTTACCGGAGACTTCAATGCCCTCAGATGTGAGAGTGTTCTGGTTATATGGTTACTGGGTGATGGTTGAGATTAAATGTCTGAGCAGAACTAACTGACAAGTTCTGAATGACACTTCTTATATTCTTAGGGTAGTCCTCACGCACATGTTCTCTTCTATTGATTGAAACTACCCTTTACAAAGTTTTGCGTGGTGACCCTTTCTTGAAATAACTAGAAGTGTGTCCATTGGTTACTAGGCACTTAAAAATAATAACTTCCAATCTTCGTTACTGGATTCAAAGAAATGTTTTTCTCTGGTTTTTTTTTCTTTGAACCAAGAATTCGTTTACTTCATTTGAGTAAATATTGTTTAGAGGCAAATGAGTCATGCCTCGAGTCGAAGAAATAATTTCTTTGGTGATATTCCTTCAATACAAAGAAATAATTCTTTGCAATAAATGTGAAAATTAATAAGTCAGAGAAATAATTTCTTGGGAGCCGAGAACCTAATTTCTTTGAATCTTTTTTTCACACCTTTAGAAATATTTCATCCCTTCAATCCAATCGATTCTTTGAAGTGACATATACGTTTTGAAATTAAGTAATTTATCTATGTGTGGATCAATTAATTTAGGTTGCTTTGAGTAGAAGAAAATTTTTTTCCAGATAAATAATTATTCATAAAATTTAAAAAAATCTTTATCCGATGCTGAGAGTTGACACGATTTTTACAAGTAAATAATTATCTACATTTAGCACATCTTTTTTTAAATTAAATATTGATTTTTTTCATTGGAAGAAATCGTCTTTGGAAATAATAATATGCAATTAATTCATTTTATTAATTTCATGGAAAAGAAAGAAATATTTCCTTCAATGTATCAAAATATTTCGTAAAACTTAGAATATATGCTTTTTCGAACCTGAACAAAAAATGTTTCAAATGAAAGGATGCGTCGATTTTTATAACGCGAAGGAGTTCAAAAAAACAGTTTAGCTAATCACCTTTGCGAATTTTCGTGGCGCAGTCGTTCAAGAAATTGAATGCAGATCCTTTCTCTGAGTTGATTCAAGACATTAAAATTTGCTATCCTGGCAAGAGGAACTAGAAACTTTTTTTAAATAATAAAAAATACGTTAGCTAAAAATGCACAACAAAACTTTTAAAATAATGAAAAGAGAAGGAAATAAAAAGCAAAAATATATACGAAAAAATTACAAAATATAAAAAAATAAATTTACTCTTCAATGTACTCCAACCTTTTCGCGGTAAAGAGAGTGATCAGGTGTCAAGACGAAACCAATAGAGATACGTTATAAACATTTTTTTTATTAATTGAATGTTTATAGTCACATGAATTACCAAGGTCATTCGCGACTGTAGTATTGGGTTAATTATGAACTATAAGGTATTTGTGGGACAGTATACCAAGGGACAGAAGCGAAGCTTTCTGCAAACACATCCAAGCCTCGCTTCTTGCTTTGAGAATTGAACCCGCGCCAGCGTGGCTACCAAGATTACAGTGTTGGAACATGAGACAATCATGATACCATCTGAGCCACGATGACTCTCTGGTATAAAAATTTCTTTTTATTATTATTTTATTGCTTAAGAAGATAAGGCTCCGAAAATTGAGAACCTCCGATTTTTTCGAAACTGCCTATAGGTACTAACGCAACATATGCTCGCTACTAGACATTGGAAATGGTGAGGGGTGTCAATTGAATTATTTCTGTGATCAGTCACAGTGGTGCCTGCCCTTAACCCCACCGGACATCAGAAAGGGGTGGGCTAGGACTTAAATTATTTCTTGACCAGTCAGAGGATTGCCCTCCCCCGCGGGATATTGGATAGGGGTACAGATGTGACTTTAATTATTTTTGTGACCATTTAAAGGGGTGCTTTCTCCCACGGGATATCGGAGAGGGGTACGGATGTCGCTTAAATTATTTCTGTGACCAGTCACAGGGGGGGGGGCCTCCCCGCAATCCCACGGGACTTCAGACAGGGGTAGGGGTGTGACTTGAATGTGTACGAATGTGACTTAAATTATTTCTGTGTCCAGCACAACCATGCCCCCCGCCCCTCCAAAGACAATGGAAAGGGATACGAATGTGACTTGAATTATTTCTGTTACCAGTCACAAGGGTGCCCCCCCCCCCTGAAACATTGGAAAGAGGTACGGATGTGACTTAAATTATTTATGTGGCCAGCCACAGCCCCCCACCCTTCCACGATTCATTTGGAAGAGGTAGGAGTATGAATTAAATTATTTCTGTGACCAGTCACAGGAGTACCTTCCTATTCTTCCTATTTCAAGGAATTCTACACTTTTTGCCAACATTTTCCTTCTTTTATGGAAAAATGGTGGTTTTATGAAAAAATTGTATATTACATAAAAGGTGTATTTTTGAGTGACCTACAACTTTTATTTTAAGCCTTTTTGAAATTTTTCATTAATTACTGAAATAAACGTGAAAAACATGACATTTTTAGAGGTACTCCCTTTTCGGAACTTGACCCCACAAATCTCTTATTTTTTTCAAACAATAACAATGTTCCTTTGCTTATTTCATATTTCACTGACTGAAATAGACATTAATTTAAAACAATTATTTCATACTTTTGGTTTTGGTGTAGGTAATGTCTAATGTAAGGTGGCACTTCACCTCCAAAAAATTGTTCTTAGTTTTCATGGAAAACTTTTATTCCGAGTATCGCAAGATTCTTATTTGGTGACACGTGTTTTAATAGGGAGAAACATATTTTTTTTATTATTTCATCAAAAATAAAAGTTTAAATTTGCTCGCAAAGTTCAAAATGAGAACGAAGTTTAAAACTTATGAAAATTAAGATAATATAAAATTGCACCAAGAACTTAGACTGATCATTTAATTTATGATTGTTATGAAGATATTTTAAAAAACACGCAACTATAACAGTTGTGTACATAATTATTTTTTGGCTCTAATTTTTTTTTTAATTATTGTGGATGTTAATAATTACAAATATTTTTCATTAGTATGGCTAGTCGTCCTGAAATTTCAGGATAACCAGTCCATCCCCTTTTCCAGCTTCGCCAGTTTTTTGAGATGACTAGGCGCAGCCTTCAATTTAATTGAAGTAATGTAGAATTTACTTTAATCACTTTAAGTGTCTTGAATTCATTGAAATTAAACTAAAATACTCTCAGAGAATGTAAAATTTACAGACAAGTCCTTAGAATTCAGACCTTAGAATCTATAGATTCCCTTCAATACTTTATGCTTTCCCTACATTTATAATGACACTAAATCGTTGCATATCTAACACCCTTCCTTAATGATTACACTTTAATGTCTCTAAATCAATCCGCACTGTTTTCCAAAAGTTGACAATTTAATAGCATTAAGCGGTTTAGTCAACATGTCCGCTAACATTAATTCTGTCGGGCAATACTTAAAAAAGATTATACCTGTATCCTTTAAATCTCTGACATAATGAAACTTAATAGCAATATGTTTCGTCCTAGCACCGAATCTTTTACTTGTAATTAACGTTAAACACCCTGTATTGTATTTAAAAATCTTTGTTGGTCCATGTTGAATTATTCCAAATTCTGCTAATAATTATCTTAACCCAGATCCTTCTTGAGCTGCCTCTTCAAGTACAATATAATCCGACTCCATCGAGGACACCGATACACAATCTTGCTTCTTGCAAGCCCAGCTGATGGTGGCTCCATTGAACTTGAATACGTAGCCGCTGTTAGACTTCCAGTAAATTTTATTTTGAGTCCAATCTGCATCTGCGTAGTCCATTAATGAATCGCCGTCTTCACTGTTGGGATCTCCAAGCTTTAATTTTAAATACTTCGTGCCCTTTAGATACCTTGCGACTCTTTTTGTGTCATTCCAATCGGTTTGAGTTGCGCCTGCATTATGTTGGCTCAGTATTAAGATGCTTGCTGCAATGTCAAGCCTTATATTGACTGTGATATATAGAAGTTTCCCGATGAGTCTTCGATAGGAATTATTATCTTCCATCGGTTCTTCATTTTCTCTAGTTTTAACGTATCCGGTATCTAACGGAATTTTTGATATTTTTGCTTCCTGCAAACCAGTTTTTCTCAACATTTTCTCAATGTATTATCACTGATTGAGAGAAAAAAGTCCGTCTTTATCTTGGTCGCTCTGGATTCCAAGGTACTGCTTTAATTTTCCTAGTTTGGTCAACTGAAAATGCTTTCCTAAATCTTGTCCGGTTTGAAGAATTAGATCCTTGTCTCTGCTGGCGAGTATTAAATCATCCACGTAGCTGATTAAATGTATTTTACTTTCTTCAGTTTATTTAATGAAATAACAAGGGTCTGCTTTCCCTTGAGTAAATCCAAGATCCTGTAATGTTGTATTTTGTTTCTCGTTCCAGGATTTTGCTGCTTGTTTTAGGCCATAAATAGATTTATTTAATTTGCATTCAAGATGCTCTTTACCCTGGACTTCAAAACCCTCTGGTTGCTTCATTAAAACATTTTCTTTTAAATCCCCATTTAAGAACGCAGTTTTAACATCATAATGGTACACCTGTAATTTTCTCTTACTTGCGATGGTCAGCAGCTTCCGGAAGGTAGTAGTCGTAGTCAACTCCGAACTTATGTGAGGATCCTTGAGCTACGAGCCTTGCTTTGTGTTCTGTAACGAGTCCATCTCTTCTTCCGCTGCTGCTCTCCATTCGGAACAAGTCGATGATCTCATAGCTTCCTTGTAACTCTTCGGTTCTTCGTCTGCTCGAATTATTACCCTCATTTTACTCGATGTCCTGGTTTCGCTCTTCTTCTCGTCCTTCATCAACTTCTGACATTTCAGTCGGTATTTGAACGTTTTTTTCATTTATTTTATCCTTAGTGATGATTTCCTTACTGCGATTTACTTTTTTATCTTCCTCGATGTCCTTGAATACAAAATCGCGAATAACTGTGATCTTGTCTGTATTTGTGTCCAGTGATCGAAATCCTCTTGAGGTGTCAGGGTATCCTACAAATGTCAATTCTTTTGCCTTCTCGTCCAATTTACGTCTTTGTTCTTTAGGGATGTGTGCTAAAACTTTACTTCCAAAAATGTGCAAATTCTTCACATCTGGTTTTTCAGAATACCATAATTCGTACGGTGTTTTTGTGCGACATTTTGTTGGGAGGAGATTTTGCAAATAATTTTCCATGTTTACTGCTTCTCCCCATTACCTATTATGCATACCTGCATCGATTAAGATGAATTTTGCCATTTAACACAGTGATCTGTTTTTTCTTTCCGCTACACCGTTTTGCTGCGGTGTGTAGGCGACGGTGTATTGCAAGCGAATCCCTTCATTCTTTAAATAATCTTTCAGATCATTATTTATATATTCCCTTCCTTGATCAGATTATTTTAGGCTTCTTCTGGAACTGTGTCTTTGTAAATTCTACAAATTCTTCAATTAGGGGCGTGGCTTGACTCTTGAATTCCATTAAATGCACTGTTGTAAATCTGCTGTAGTCATCAACGATCGTGAGAATGTACCGCTTCTTACCTGGAGGGGCGGTTTCCATAGGCTTACAAACAGCTGTGTGAACGAGATCCAACTTTGCCATTGTCTTGCTTTCTGAAACTTGTGGAAATGGTTTTCGAGCAATCTTCCCTTTTACGCAGCATTCGCACCTAATTCTCATTCCACAATCCTTAATCGTGATACCTGTAGAAAGCCCTTTATTTTCGAGTTCCTTGATTGCTTCAATGTCTCGATGCCCGAAACTTGTGTGCCATTGATGTTGACAATCCTCATTGTGTCGATCTTTAGTTGCCAATAAATAGACTGCTTCTGTAGTGACCATTCTGTACAGGTTGTATCCACAAGCCCTTCCGACGGCGATTGTCTTTGTTCCAGAAATTATTTTGCAGCTATTATCATTGAACACCACTTGGTGTCTCTATTGAGTGATTTTTCGTACAGAAAGTAAATTGCTGTCGAAGGATGGCACGTAGAGCACATCTTGCAGTTCAACCGTGACGTGAGTGCCATCTTCATTCACACACTTTAATGTACCATTTCCCAAACCTTAGGACCTTGGCCTTATTGTTACTCTCCGCCAAGCTAATAGTAGTATTGAGTGGTTGAAATTCATTGAAAAATTCACGGCTGTTCGTCGTGTGGCTCGATGCGCCTGAATCAAAAATCCAGTCGCCTGACCCTTCGTGCTTCTTTTCCATAAAACAGATGTTTGCCTTATTTTCTGAGCTGTATCCTTTACTTTCTCCTTCCTTTTTGGCATTCCAGTATTTGTATTTCCTGCATTCCTTTTTCTGATGGCCTAGCTTTTCATAGAAAAAATATTTTGTCTTCTGAGCTGAATTATATTTGCTGCTGCTTGATACTTTCATCGCCGTTTCGCTCGAAGAATTTTTGGTCTGTTTTTCTTTACGCTTTCTGTATTCTTCTAGAAGTTTTTCTCTAATAAGAGTTATTGTGATTTCTTCTGGTCTTGATTGTAGTGCCGTAACAAGCGTTTCATAATAAGGTGATAAACTGTTCAGGATTATTGAAACGAATAGATCTTCATCCAGGACTTTCCCGATTGCTGCAAGTTTATCTATAATTTCTAGCATCAAACTTAAGTGTTTTTTGAGATCCCCGCCTTCTGATAACTTTTGATTGCACAAACGCTTTAAATAATACCTTTTACCATTTGCACTTGACTTCTCGTGGTAATCCTTTAATGCTGTCCAAGCTTCAAAGCAGTCTTCGAGTTCCTCACATGTGTGAGCTGATCATTTTCTACGAGCAAGATTATTTTTCCCTGGCCGACGGGCTGAACGCTAGCGTTACGCTACAACGTAACGATAAAGTAACCCTAAAGTAATCTTAAAGTAATCTCGAATTATAATGAATAAAAGAAAGAAAATAAATATCTAAATTGTTGCAATTATAATTGTACGTTAAAATCTATGTTAGAAGGTAATGCCATAATTGCAATAAGTTTATCTTTTAGCGTTAGAAATTAAAAAAACATAGTGGCTGTCATTGAAGGTCTACTAGAGGCGACTTCAAGCGCATTTACTCAGATCTACACAGATGCGCTTAAAGTCGCCTTTAGCAGACTTCAATGGCAGTACAATTATAATTGCAACAATTTAGATATTTATTCCGTTTCTTTTATTCATTATAATTCTAGATTACTTTAAGATTACTTTAGGGTTACTTTATGGTTACGCTGTAGCATAGCGCTTGCATTCAGCCGATCCGCCAGGGTTGCTCGGACCTTAGCGTCCTTTTTCTTCCAATTCCGGACATCTGTATCTGGCGTCGTTGGTGCTTCCTCGGTGATAACTTGCCATAAATCTTCCACTGTAAGCAACATTTCCAGCTTGCACTTCCATATTTGGAAATTTTCGTTGTTCAGTTTTTCAATCCTGTATTCTGTACGAACGTAGCTGAGTCACTCATTTTTATTCTTTATTCCTTAGTTATGACTGTTAACTTTACTTGTAACTTATTCAATTCTTTGTTTGTCACTGTTAAATTTCACTTCTCACTCTTCACTTTAACTGTACCTTTACACCAATATCACCCACTGTTTTTGAGTCACTTCAGCTTTTCTGTAGTCAATTTAGTTTTTCCTTTAGTCACTTTCGTTTTTCTTTATTACCCTTAAACGTCTTTGTCGGCGGACATCATTGATTAATGTTTGAAGCTATCTCTGGGTACCTGGGCCCATAACCATCGGCAATGTGCAGATTATTAAACATTAAATAAATGAAAAGACGAATAAATTCGAATAGAAAAACAGGGTTTCACACACAAACACTACCAAGTGAATAACACCAATTTATGCTAGATAAAATACTCAGGTTTATTCAGGTATCCGAGTATACACTTTAAATTGGCAAATCCATATGGAGTGAGAAAAATAATTTAAGATGGCAATGCAAAAAAGAATGAATAACTGAATTACTCTGAGGTTAGACTTTACGCGCCGATGGTCACGCTCAGACTGACTGATGTACCTAAGGACCAGTAGTAAGACAGTCCTTCAAGTCCTTAGAATTTAGACCTTAGAATCAATAGATTCCCTTTAATACTTTAAGCTTTCCCTACAATTATAATGCCACTGAATCGTTGCATATCTAACAAAAATGCTATTTGACAACATATAGTAACGTAGGGAAATAATTATCATTGTTCTTAAAAATTCATATAAACAAATTCACAGTTTAAACTTTTCACTTATAAGGTTCTTCTGGGATCACTTCATCTGCTCCGTGAACACTGTTCCTCATAACGTTCTAAAAAGATTGGCAGCTTTAAAAAAGTATCCAGAGGTGAAACTTTCATCTCCACCTGTGCCGTCTGCCACGTAAGGTCATCCACGGCTAGAAACCGTTCTCCAAGGAACAGTGTTGTACGAAGTCTCTCGCGTAAATTTCCCGCTATTGCTTACCTTCTGGGATAGAAGGAGCAGGAGGTGATGACCTACACGTTCCAGTTCCGTCGAGATTGGTTGATTTAAGGAATCATGATCGTAGCTTCCGGAGCCTAAAACTTCTCACATATAATGATAGTTTTTCGAAATTATTTATAATATGATATCCTCCTTTTTACCGGTAAGGAAGTTATTTTTTTCTTATCATCAAATCAACTTAAAAATTATCATTATATTTATATTATTTTTAATATAGTATTATATTATGTAAATATTATATGTCACTATAAGCGATGAAGACGTTGTACTTGCAGATTTTATTCGTCTTGAAACTAGACCAGGTGACTGCAGCCCGGCACACAGTGTTATCTGGCGCGTTCCATTTACAGGTGCAAGAGAACGCTGAATTTCCAGTTACAAAAAAAAAACAACAACAAGAACATTTTTCGAAAAAATCGCTTTGCTCCCGCAAGTAAAATTGCCTTTAGATTATGTGGTTCAAATATTACATTAAACGATGCATCCTCGTAGATGTATTATGTATGTGGCGGATCCCCGAGTCGTTTTAATCACCTTAAATATCCAGTCTGCAACTGGGTTCTATGATACGGTCAAAATTATTATTTTCAAGTTTGAGTTGGGGACGATACTAGGATCTATTTTCAACATAGTTTTTTTGTTTTATTCGAATAAAAATTTGTTTGAATCAAGAAAAATACATTCTAATAAATATTTTTCTCATAGTTTTTTAATTATTTCACTCTCTACGTATAGGCATGAAAAGAACGCGGTAATCATCTTGTCACACGGAAAAAATTTATCCGTAAAAAAGTCACGAACTAGTAGCTAGGTCTCGGATATGAGAAAAATTCATGGGATATTTATGTATTTTCGTAAATAACCTACGAACTTTGAGAAAGATTGACGAACTCGATGTGAAAATTCTAAAACGGTTCATCACTTTTTTTTTACGTGAATAATTACAAAAATATTACGAGTGATTGGGAAAAGATTCTCAGAGCACTCACGAGCTTGCCTGACAAATCTAGGAACTCGAAACTAAGTCTCCCTGTACGTGGCCCACGCACACACGCGCGGTGCGTGTGTACGCTCGTATGTGTGCCTCGAGCTCGTCGGATGAGTGGCTAGAAGTTTTATAATACCTATTTTGTTCGGCCTCGATGGCTGCGCGTGTTCACGCACTCCTGGTTTATGTGTTTAGAAACTGGTGAGTCAGCAGTCTTGGGGGTTCGAATCTTCTGAGTTGCGAATTTATAAATTAATATAAAATTAAATCGCACAAATAAAATTTTTCCTCTTTTTATTTCAGTCTGAAATTTTCAGGAACTGTTCGTAGGAAATTCGAACTGTTCGTAAGAAACTTCGAAATTTATCCATATATTTCTCATAGAAATAAGGATTTAATGTTTCATTTTTTTATCTCGTATCCGAGACCTAGCTACAAGTTCGTGACTTTTTCACGGATACATTTTTTCCGTGCAGTATATAGCAAACAATTGCGTCATGTGCTATATATGAATCATAAGACCTTGTTTTCGCCTAAAATTTATTTTATTGCGTCTTTCGTCAAAGTAACGTAAATTTTAATAATCATGATACAGGTAGAGCTTAGTAATCATCTGTATAAATAGCAGTAATAGTACTCCAAATATACATATCAGTCACTCTTACGAAAACCTTCTATAGCAAAAATGAAGGCTGTTTCTGGAATTCTACTTCTCTCAATCGCCGTTTTTCTGCTTGATTCTGTTGGTAAGTGCAATAATATATACAATATATGCTGGTTCTCAAAATCCGGAAAGTATTTTTAAGCATTTGCAATCATGGAAAAACTAGCTCACGGAAAAAATAAGTTGGTAAAAGTTTATGGAATTAATTCAAGAGCCACGGAATATATAAAGCGATAACTGAACTTTTCCTTATAATTTTTTAAGTGAGTGTGGAATAAAAATGTTAAATAATTATTATGGAATAATTCAATAAAAAGTCTTCAAAAGATTCATAGGAATTAAAATGGAGATACCGAGTATTAGTAAAGCACTGCGTTACATGAACTAAGAACGGAATTCCGGAAATTCGTAGCTGTTCGGAGAAAGCTTCATGTGCAAGTACTATTGCGCATTTTCAGATTGTCAGTTCAGAATCGACTACTATATTTACTTTTTTTAATTAGATTGGATTCAACAAATAAAATACTTCGCTAATAATTTGAGACAAAGTTGAAATTTTCGTGGTACTGCTGCTAAAATTTTGTTTGGATTCATACTCCTTTCAATGATGAGCAAACGAATAATGTGCTAGAATAAAAGGATGGACTTTTCAAACATTCGCAAGAGAAAAGTCTTTAAAAAATCTACGCACGCTATATATACCGCCATACGAAAGGCTTTCGACTGCCGGAGAGATCAGTCTTTGCTTAATAAAATCGACTCTTAAATTTATTTTCATGAAGCCAAAATATTCTTTTTAATTTCTATACGAAAAAAATAGTTTTCTTAACGTTTACCATGTATACATTTAAAACATATTCAGATAAAATTTTAATATTTATGCATCTCATTGAGCATTAGCATTATTATTATTATTATTATTATGAATCAATGTCTCAGGCTTAAGATGGTCACAGCATAATATGACGAAGGCATTTTTGTTAGAGTTGGGTTTTTTATTTTTTTTTTATTTTTCAACAGTCTGCACGGGGCTGTCTTATTATTCATAATGTGTCCGCTGAGACTTTACATGACTTCCATTTCTTACAATACTTCCGTCTACTTATTTTATAAAATCTTATCCTTACAGCGAGCGATCGAAAGCGAGAGTGCAAGCGAGAGTACCTCCATTTTGTCATTGTTTTGCATTAATTCTTTCATTCTTTCTCATTCGCTCCCGTAGCACCCTCTAACTCCTTCATCCACTCTTTCCACAAACCATCCTCCCCTAGAATCTTTACCACATTCTCTTGCCAGCATCCTTTATCTTCCATTTATCTCCTACATCCTTCCCATGCATGCTTCCACGTTTCCTCTTCCGATTCACAGATTCTGTACTTCCTGTTTTCTTTCTTTTCCTAATAAATTCCTGCCCTTACCTCGTTTCTCAATCTAAATTTTGCTATTCTGGTCCATATTTTCTCTCCCCATCCTTTTTCTAAGTACTTTGGTACTCCTTCCTGTTTTATCATCTTATACCATTTATTATATTTTGATTCCTCAATCACCCGCCATCCCTCCATTAATTGTCTTTCCCTCTCCCTTTTTTCCACTTCTTCATATTTTACTCCCGCCCCGTCTTCTATATCTCTAGCCTTAAAGAACTCCCTCCTTTCTTCTTCCCATCTCGTTAATTCCATCGCCCTCCCTCTCCTTTCTCCCCCCTCCATTGAAAACTTTCTCGCTAACTCCCCTCCCTTTCCCTCCCTCAGCTTCGTCTCAAAATTCCATGCCCTCCCTCCCGCTCTAGTACTTAATTTCTCCCTTTGCGCCTATTTTCTCACCATATATCTCGGCGTCCTCCAGTGTACCCCTAGCGTCCACCTTATATACCTTTCTTGTAAACTCTCAATCTTTTTCCTTTCTCTCCATCCCCATATCTCTGCTCCATAACCTAATACCGGCCATACCAGCGTATCAAATAACCACATTCTCCTTCTCCAATTTTTTTTAACCTTCTTTTTCCTATTCCCCATATCTGCTTCATTACCCCTGCTGCTATTTTTATCCTTTCTCTTATATGAGTTCTATGATCTCCATTTGTTTGCAAGGTATATTGCAAATACTTAAACTCTTTCAATTCTTCTAATTTTATTCCCTTTCATCTCCCCGTCCATTCTTTCTTTCTTCCCTCTCCTCTTTTAAACCTCATTATCTTTGTCTTTTCTACATTTAAATTCAACTTTTTCCCATCTAAGTATTTCTCTAATCCTGTAATTAAGCCCGCCATCCCTTCTTCATCCTCTGCCATCAACACTATATCGAACGCCCTATCGTCACTCCTCCCCACCCTTTTCTCTTCATTTCTTCTTCCAAGTCTGATAATTATATATTAAATAAAAGTGGGCTCAGAGGACATCCTTGCCTTACTCCTCTCACCAACCAGAAACTATCATTACTTGCTCTCCTACCGTTACCTTGCTTTTTGTCTCTCTAAAAATTTCCGATACTCCCTTTATTAATCCCTCTCGTATCCTCTTTTTCACCGTAACTTTTTCTATCTCGCCTCGGTCTAATGAGGCAAACGCAGCCTTTAAGTTCACAAACATTGCTATCATTGGCCTTTCTCCCTTTTAATCCTCTTATTTACTAGATAGTTCAGAACATATATATTGTTCATCACCCCCATCCCTTTCTAACCCCTGTCTGTTTCGGTGGCTCTATCTTTTTTTCCACAACTTTTTGTTTTAACCTCTCAAATAAAACAGTCACATATACTTTATACTGTGTTGGAATTAGTACCACTCCTCTATAATCTTTAACAACTCTCCTCTCCATACTCTATTGCACATTATCCATGCCCATTCCTTTAATTCTGTCCCGCCATATTTTCAGACTTCATTTGGAATCTCATCTATACCAGGTGCCTTTCCATCTTTCATAATCCCTAATACCTTGACTATTTCCTCCCTTGTAATGTCCTTCTCGTCATCTGTTTCCTTAACATCTTTTCCTCCTTTTCTAACTTTCCTCTCTACCCCTCCTAGTAATTCCATAAAATATGTTTTCCATTCTACCATCTCAATATCCTGGTTTACTCTTTTCCTTCTTTTTCTCTCTCTATTTACCACCTTCCAAACCTTTTCTTTCGTTCTAGCCTTCTCCGCTTCTTCATCAAACCTTTTATTTCCCTCCTCTTTTTTTTATCACACAACGCAGTATACTCCTTCTTTTTTCTTCTATATTTTTCTCCACTTTTTGTCCCTTTTCTCCACTTTTTTAAGTCCCTTCTCACTTCCTTCTTCTTCTGTTTACATTCCTCACCCCATCCACTTCTATCCCCTCCTTCTCTAACTTCTTTTTTTCTTGTGCACTCTAATACTCTTTTTATTTCTCCTATAATTATTTCCATTTCCTCGTTTACATTTCCTTCCCCCATTTTGATCTTCCTGCTCTTTTTACTTTTGCTTTCTTTTTAGCCTTATTGTTATTACTCATTTCTCCCGCTAATGTCACTATTATGGGGAAGTGATCCGAATCTATATAATTGCCTACCTCTAGATTCTTAACCTTCTTTCTTACCTCATCGTCCACTACCACATAATCAATTACCGTCCCCATCTTTCCTCCTGAACGTGTATATGCTCCTTCCTCATCCCCCTCTATACTTCCGTTTAGGATAAACCATTGCATCTCCCCTAGGCTCTTTAACAATTTCTTTCCCTCCCCATTGCTCCTCTATCCCCTGTTCTCGCATTAAAATCTCCTCCTATTATAAGCCTAATCTCTGTTTATTTTCTTCCATCAGTTCTCTCATCTCCTTTGATTTCTCCTGCATATCACCGTTCACATAAAACCCCACTATCTTCCACTTCTCTCCTCTCATATTTATCTCTTCTGCTATTAATCCTTCTTTTTTTTCTTTCATCTCTTTTTTATCCTTCTCTGTTATACATTCGTTCCTTACCCCCATCACCATTCCTCTCATTGCTCTGCCCTTTTTATTCTTCCTCTTCCCATTTTGAACCTGCCATTTGTAACTTCTTGGTAATCTTCCCCTTACTCTTTCCCATCCCTTTTCATCTAGCCACGTCTCCAACATTACTACTACATCCCATTATGTCAAATTGCTCACAAGCTCCCTATCCTTTCTTTCTAAGCCTAGTATATTCCAGTAGCATATCCTCTAATCTTCTCTACTTTAGTTTCTCGTCTCTTTTTGTTTCTTACTATGTCTTATTTCTATATCTCCCGTTCCTTCCTCTCCTAGTTTCGCGACATCTCATTGTTTACTATTTCTTCCCTGTTTTCATCCAAATTCCACCATACACCTTCTATCTGTATTCTCCCATACCTAACCCATGTTCTTCTTCCCTTTTTTCTTTCCTCTTCCGCTATTTTCCTTAACTTATACTGCATCTTCCTTTTTGCCCATGTCAAATCATCCTCTATTCTCTCCGAACTTCCATATAACACCCTCTTCTTCGTCATAACCTACCTCTTACGTTCCCATTTCTTTAGTTTCACCGGTATTATTCTCTCCCCTTTTCGCTCTTCCCTTCCTACACTTCGCACTTCCTCTATCTCTAACTTAGCATCAATTATTTTTAGTACTTCTTCCATTCCTTCCTTCAGCTCCTTCCCCTCTAATCTTAGACCCTTTATCATTATGTTCCTTTTTTTTCTTTTCTTTCTTTCTTTTCTATTCTTTGTTCTATTTTCCTCAGCCTTTCCTTCTCCTTATTCCCACTTTCCCCGCCTCCAACCTCCCGGTTTGATCTTTCTGTTTTTTTATTTTCCCTTCCAACACCTCTACCTTTTATTAGTCTCTTCCTCCTTTTCTACTCCTTTTTCCAACGTCTGCATCCTTTTCTCTAGCTTTTCCCTAACTTCTTCCCATTTTCTCCTTTCTTTCCTAAGTTCGGCCATTTCCCGTATAATTTCTTTCCTTATTTTCTCTCCCCTTTTCTCCTGCTTTTCTTCATACATCCCCATTACTTCTATCATCATTTCGCGCGTTTCATCAATCTTTCCTCTTCCATCGGATCTTTAACCACACCTCTGTTTCTTTCTGTCCCCTTATTGTTCTCATCCTTCTCTACAAAACTATGTTTTTCCGGCGGCGATCTGAAAATTTTTGGATTTTGCAAGCTTGACCCTATATTTTCCTTGTCTTCACTGCTTCCCCTCTCTTCCTTTTGATGAATGGCTCAATCGATCTCACGCTCTACGCCGTCAATCTATCCTTTTCTTCTGTTTTCCTATACTTTTTCCTTGCTCTCCTTTCTTTGTTCTCTCCTTTCGGTGTACGGAAAACTTCTTGATCTAAATCCCTGCTTTCCTTGCTGGTACTCGCTCCGCTAGCCATGAATCCAATTCAAAAGATCCCGCCTTCTATCGTTCTCTCCCTCTATGTATCGTCGCGTCTACCTGCCTTGCCTTTCTCCTTCTCTACCCTGTCCTGCTACGACCAACCCGGTCCTGCCACCCTGTCACAAACCTTAAACCCACCTAACCTCAACTTCCACGCAAATCTGTCCTGATCCCCAAAAATATCCTCACCCCCTTGTCAGTCTTTCACTCAAGATCCGCTTGACAGATGGTGTTGTAAAGCGTAACATCTCGCTTGCTGTTAGAATAGTCTCACAACTGCATAACTTGTGACTTACATAGTTTCCTAACATCTACAACGCTCCTACCACCTCTAAGTCGTGGTAGAACTACCCTTTCAATCGCAGAATTCGAGGTCGGTGTTCGACCATTTGATGAGCTTGAAGGAGTACGTGAGGACAGGGACGACATAGGTGTTGATTGCCCTGATCTTGTTTGCCGAGTTAAGAGAACTCTTCAGAACCAATCTGAGTCTTGTAGTGAAGGCAGTCGTTAGGCTTTTCTTAACTATCGTATGCTGAATACCCTTATATTCGAGAGTACCCAGGTATTTATATGACCCGCCCTCAGCCATTGCCTCGATGTCATTCTCGAAATCTTTCTCTAGTTCTGCGGTTCCTAATTCTCCTCTGGTTAAATGCACTGGTCTGCATTTATCTAGTCCGAACTCCATGTGGATATCATTGGAAAACTGCTTTGTGACATCGATCACTTGCTCCAGTTTCTGGTCTGAACTAGCGTATATCTCCAGGTCATCCATGTATAGAAGATGGGTCACTTGATGACCATCCTCGTTATTATGTATTCGTAATGCGTATCAATCTAGTTATCCTTGATTGTCCATGATCGAAATAATTGATTCCTGTACCCCAAAGCATCATTGCACGACTTAGAAAGTCGATGATGCGTGGGCAGATTTTGCATATTTTTAGACTTCAAGCAAATAGTCATGTGGTACGGAAGGAAACGCTTGCTTGTAGTCAATGTATGCCATGTGCAAGTTTCTTCGATGTTTACGAGCTTGCGTCATGTCCGTCATGTCCGGACCTGGAGCTTTGCAGTTACTTGCCCTTTTCAAAACCGCTGAAAAATCTGAAGCTGTGATGTTAGTCAGCTCTATTTCAGGGTTATTGCTTGCTCTTGCTTTCTCTAGTTGGAAACACTTCCAACTGAGGAACTTCGGTGTCTTGCTGGTTATTTTGCTTTACACTCAGTTGACGATAGAACATTCTTTCATCTGCCAGAAAGGTTCGATTTTGTTGCCTTCTTGCACTACTTTTCTTATACCGACGCAGTCTAGCAGTAAGAACATCAAGTCTCTGCCGTTGGGAGTCTATAATCTCATCCAATATTGCTGGTGTCAATGTTTCGATGTACCGAGGGTAGATGATTTTAGTAACATGGTGTATCAGCTTTCTGGTTCTATTTCCTTTCTTATATTGAGTCAATGAACCCAATTTGCACCTTACTTTGCGGACATCAATATCCAATCTGATCTTTCATGGTGGATCTCGATCCCTTCCTTGGACAAAGACTACATTTTTAGGCCTAGTTCTGCGGTCCAAAGTTCTAGCGGTGGCCGCAGCTGCACAATACACAAGAGTTTGCACCTCTAACGCACTTAGTGTTGCGTTCAAATGCATAGGTAAATTCTTGCTGTTCAGGTGTCCTATTATTGCACTATTAGTGATGTTCATCTTGGGCAGAAAATGCCTTAGTTTTGGTTCTACATGTCGGAACTCTAGTAAAGCATGACCAAAATTCCTTTCAAGGTGCTGCAGTTTTTCTGGGATTTCGCTGTTTGCATCAACGTTATTAATAACCGGATGTGGTTCTAGTGGATCCGGTACTTGATGTTCATTATCCCTACCACCTATGCCTTTAGCTTCAATCAGGTCTTCGTTGTCAAAATCTTCCAAGGGGAGTTCATCAATAGGAAGCTGCTGTTCCACTTCCATTTTGATGGCAGCAATTTCAACAGCCGAAAGCAATCTGTTTACAAATATTAAGCGTTTTTGGTCTGCTAGATTCTGCTCATTTATTCTTGTGGCTAGCTCTGGATACTTAAGTAAGAAAAGTCAATGATGTTCTATCATTACACTTTGCCCACTTTTCTCTGCCAAAAAATGAAGGCACATAACATCTCTGTTCATATGATATGTCCATTTTAATGTCCTTCTTGGTTGCCGAACCTCTGCTTCTGCCTCTGGTTGTAATAGGCCATCTAACTCTGGAAGATCTGATGGTGCTGGATCATCGACAGGTTGCGGAAGAACATCAATTGCCGCTGCTTGATCTTGTGATGCGGCTTCCTCTAACTGATGTTCATTGTGTTCGTTTCTCCACGCCAAATCAACCTGTTGTTTAATCTCCATTGCTCGGTCTTCTGAGATGTGTAGATTAGTCCTAAAGTCCTTCATCTTAGCGATAAGATCGCTTAGTGCAACTTTCTGTATGTGAGGATAGTTAGTTAGTTCTAAGGCGGGCGGGAAGCCCCTGAGGAGCTCCACTGGCGCTCAAGCTATAAAGCCTATAGTGCCAGAACCTTAACTATTTGCTCTCACTAGTTGACCCCAGATCTCTTGGTGAAGCCTAGTATGTAGATCACTCATCGCGTTGTAATTTTCGCAGGTTCCATAAAATGGGCCCGGAGGATTTGTTGTCTGAGCCCAGTTAATGCCGGACACTGGCATAATACATGCAAGGATGTTTCTTCATCCCTGCCGCATTTCCTGAACTCAGTTGTAGGATTGTACCCCATTTTGTGCATATGATAGTTCAAGTGGTTGTGCCCAGTTGGAATCCGGTGCAGCGAGACGCTAGTCCCAGGACCGGTTCCGGTCCTATGTATTCACTTGCTGCGCCGCATTTTGCCAACTGGTCCGCCTTTTCGTTGGCCTTGATCCCTGTGTGACCAGGGACCCATATGAGAGCCACTTTGATTTTTTTCTTGCAAGATGGTTTAATGCCTTTTTGCATTCCCAAATCAGTTCTGATGTTATGTCTGCTTTCCCTATTGCAGTTAGTGTGTAGGTTCTGCTTGTTAAATCGTACAATGTTATTTTTTCTTTAAACAGTAAAAATGAACTAAAACCCGATGAAATCTTGTACAAATCTCTTCAAATATTTGGAAATTTTTATAATCTTTTGGAATATCTTGAAATTATTTGCAATTTCAAAAGCTAAGTGATTAACTCCTCGAATATAAATAGAAAATAATACTATACTAATTATCCCTTCTAAATTATACAATAATGTCTTCAATCTACGATATTTTACCAAAGTTTGATGGAAATATATTTGATCTTGTATGAGATCAATTGAAAAAATGTTATTAAATTTTTTTGAATCGCCTCTACTCATAAAATTTATGAAACCGATCAATTATAGATAAATAGGGACACATATATTAATCACATACTATGCCTTGACCCTATAAGCCTTAGCCAAGATTTTTACCCGAAAGTCCAAGCGTTCGATAACTCAGTTATCTACTGTGTGCGGCGTGAGTTAGGTTTGTAGTTAGATAGTTTTAGGCAGGTAGGCTGGGTTTGAAAATTATTGATTAATTATTAAAAATTGGTGAAATTACTAACATAGGTTTCTCATCTTAATGTTTTACAGAATCAAGACCAAGTGATCCTGAAGGAAATAATAATAATAACCAAATACCTCCAAATAATAGAAATAAACGTCCACAATCTTCAGAAAGTCCTCGTAGGCTAGCCTATAATTTTTGCTATGGTCGTCCGCGAGGATATCCGTTGCCGAGAAGACCAAGGATAGGAAAGGTACGCTACGAGGTGAATTCATCAGGACACACATATATGGTGGTTACGGCACCATCGCCGCCAACGTCACCTCAGAGACAGAGCCAACCACCTACCCCACAAGAACAGCCACCTAGACCACAAGAACAACCAGCCAGTCCACAAGAACTACCACCCAGTCCACAAGAACAATCACCCATATCACAAGAACAACCACATAGAGGACCAATCTCTAAATCAAATGAAAAAACAATATAAACTTGAAAAAATGTATACATATGTAATATTTAACCGACGGCAGTAACTGGGTGGTGATTCTTGACTCGCCGAGATCTCAAATGTTAAGCACGAACGAGGGCGGTTGGCACTCGGATGGGTGACCGTTCGGGATTCTAGCTTAGTCGTGTTTTCACTGCGCTCAAGTACTGTCGATCGGGAGGTTTGACGCCGAGGATTGATGTAAACACTCGATGCTAACGAATGTCTACATCCAAACTAGTCTGTCGGTAACCGGCTGCGCTCAGGAGTTTCGATTTTCTGCAGTTTTCCACTTCTCTGATCGAATATTCAGGCGCTTCTAATAAAAATCCGGCTGCAGACGGTATAGGGGATTTTGGGAAGGGGTGTGAGCTAAAGGGTTTAATGTCTGACAATCTCCTGTCAGAGGAGGGGGGGGGGGAGTATACATGGAGTAAAAATTTAATCTATCTATATATGTAATATTTCTGAATAAAAACTGAAAATTAACTTTATTTCCTCAATCTTACTTAATTTTATTTAAATTTATTTTTTATATTTAATTAAATCAGCATTGTAACAGATTGTAATGTGCAAAAGAAAAATCAATGGATCATTTCTACTTTTCATTTAAAATGGGAGGTTTATTGCACGAAGTAAAATGAAACAAATAATTTCTGTGAAGAGTTGTATTGCATTTACAAGATGATTAGAATTGTGATTTTTTATCTCATCAATTCCCTACTGAGAGACCATTGGATGACTGTTAATTTGTCAAAACATTACTTGCTAATGGCAAATTACAAAAAAGAAAAGTTTGATGTATCGAAATTTTTATTTATTAAACTCTCATAAGAAAATGGTAAAATTATGTGAAAATAACATTTTTTAAGACTTTTGTAAAATATAAAATTCGCTTTTTCGAATGTTTATCTTTTTTCCTAAATACCCGTTCTCTTTACTTTTTCAAATTTTTGCCTTCCCGTTTTTATGTATTGAAATGTTAATTAATTAATTCTCATGTCCAAGTATGTAAATATGAACATTTTTAACATCTGTTTTCTATCAGGGTGTCCAGCGATTTTTAGGAAGAAAATTCAAGGCCTTTTCCCAGTTTTCCAGATCAAGAAATCAAGTTTCTCCATGTCTCCTTTTTTACATCGAATAATGAAGTAAACGGTTTATTATACATGTAAAAAAATTAGCCATTTCATTTTTTATTGACCGACAATTTTTAAAGAAAGCAGAACCATAAATAAACAAATACTTAATTTTTAGTGAAGAGACGAATTATTTCGAAGACTGTTGAATTTTTAATAAAAAAGTTACTTTTCAACCAAGGAAGATAAATTTTCAACCAAGAAGGATGATTTTTCTACCATTAAAGATGAATTTTTAACAACCTAGTTGAATTTCCGAACAAAAATGATGACTTTACCAAAATATTTAAATTTTCCAAAAATAATTAACTTTTTAACAAAATAGTTGAATTTCTAACCAAATAGTTGAATTTTCAGCATACAAAGATGCATTTTTTAACAAATGGTCGAATTTTCAAACAAAAAAGATTAAAATTAAATCAAATATTTGATTTTTAAAGACAGGAAGACATATTTTTTAGAAGACGGTTACATTTTCATCAAAAAAGTTCATTTTTAACCATGGCAGATGAATTTTCAATGAAAGAGTAAAGTTTTCAAGCTAAAAATTCGAATGGTTTAGGAAATAGTGGACTTTTAAATCGGAAAGGATGAATTTTTAACAAAAGAAGATCATTTTCAATCAAGAAAGATAAATTTTTAATAAGATAGTTGAATTCTCAACCAAAAAGCTGAACTTTCAACAAACAAGAATAATTTTCTACCCAAAAAAGACGACTTTTTAACCAAATATATGAATTTTCTACCAAATAGTTGTTTTTTCTACCAAATACTTCAATTTTCAACCGAAAGGTTGAATTTTCAACAAACAAGGTTAATTTTCTACACAAAAAGATGAATTTTCTATCAAGAAGATTAATGTTCTATCAAAAAGGAAGAATTTCCAACTTATCAAATATACAGGATAAAGTTTTAACCAAACATTGAATAATGAAATTTTCAGATAGGAAAAAAATGAATTTTTAATAAGCTTCTTAAATTTTCAAACAAAAAGATGAATTTACGACCAAGAAGATTAATATTATACAAAAAAAGACGAATTTTGAGCAAAATATATGAATTTTCAACAAAATTATTTCATTTTAATGTCAAAAAAAAAGAATTATCTACAAAAAGTTGAATTTTCAACCAAAAAGTTCAACATTCAACCACAATAGTTTATTTTTCTTTCAAATTGTTGCATTTTCAAGCCAAGAAAGATGAATTCTCTACGAAGCATAGAACAGTTAATATTTCAACGAAACAATTGAATTTTTAACCAAAAAGGATAAATTTTCAACCAAGAAGATAACATTTCTACCAAGACGAATTTTCAACAAAATACATGAATTTTCGAACAAAAAGTTGAACTTTAATCTAAAAAAGATAATTTTCTAACAAAATAGTTAGATTTTTTAATGAAAATTTTTTTTTTTAACCGAAAATGGAATAGTTTAATTGTCAGTTTAAGAAATTATGTTTAACCAAACTGAAACAAATTTCTTCAAAATAGTTAAATTTTCAACCAAAGAGATGAACCTTCAACTAAAAAAATCAATTTTTAACAAAGCAGTTGAATTTTCGATAAAAACATGACTTTTTAACCATATAGTTGCATTTTCAATAAAATAATTAAATTTTCAACCAATTAGTAGAATTTTCAACCAAATGAGATGAATTCTGGATCCAAAAATATAATAGTAGCCTTTTCAATGAAAAAATTAACTTTTACCCAAAAATATAGTTTGATTTTCTTATTGGGTTTAAGTTTTAAAAGTTATCTAAGTTCGTGACGTTATTTCCACTGATGGGGCCCGCCCCCCCCCCCCCCCACACACTTTCACCTGTTACCAACCTTAGTTTTTAGTTTTCCGTATCTCGTATTTTTAAATAAATTGTTTGAAGAATTAAAAAAAAAAAATTTGTTGAAAAATCATATAAATTAGTTTTTGCGCTATATCAGACAAAAAAGGAAAAAAAATTCTTATTAATAACTTCTTTCCAAAAAAAGTTGGCATGTCAAAAAAATAGAAATATTTTCTACACCGGGATATATTTTTTTTTCTCCAAAAACCTGCATGATTGATTCTGTGTGAATTGTGACAGATTTTTGAATAAGTAGATCAATTTTTAAATTATATCACACTTTATTGGCAAAGTTATTTCACTATAAATTATTTTTTTGCTTGTAGTTAACTAATTTTTTTTCACAACAAAAACTGTGCCAAGAAAAAAAATTAAATTCTGATTGTTTTTATTAAAAATATGCTACACTTTGCTCTCCTCTATTCTTAAACCACAATGAATATATTACGTAACATTTGTGACGAATATAATTTTCTTCCTGAGCATCGCAATAAATTCACAATATATTCACAATATACATATACATACAGCACAATGCAATACAATAATTACGCCGAAAACGTCATTGCCTAAAACTTCAATGAAAAATGTCTCATTTACAAAAATGTTTGTATACATTTCATTTTATTTCTGATTCTTTTGGCATTCAATCATATTCAATTGAAAAATCATTATCTCAAAAACTAGACTAAAAATCTACATTTTTAAATATCTATTAATTTCACTTTGGTTTTCAGATTTCAGGTGTATGTACCTATCTCTAAAACAAATTTAATACAAGCTGAAGTCGATTTTCATTTGACATCAAATTTCACTTAAAGTATATACATATATTTTTTCGTGGAAGTAATTCGACATTATTCCGCACTGATTTTCAATAAATTATTCCTTCCGGATTAAAAATTACAATATCAATTCTGCTAATAACTCCACATCGATTTGTACTTTCCTATAAGAATAACTCACGTCGACAAAATTAGATTGTTTTTAAAGAAATGGCCTTTTTTACTAAATCAGGTATGCTAAAAACGAATAGAGCCTTAAGGTGCTTAAAACGACTCGGGTTTTCGCCAGATACATAATACGTCTACAAGCATGAATTGCTTAATGTAAGATTTTTACCACGTAACCTGGCAATTATACTGGCCGGAACAGAGAGCTTTTTCCGGAAAATTTTCTTGTTTTTTTTTTGTAATTGAAAATTCAGTGCTTTTTGCGCCTGTAAAATGCAAAACTCTGGCTATTGTGTATGCCTGGCTGCAGTCACCCGGTCCAGTTTCAATTCACATAAAGATCTGCTCAATTTTCAATTTGAAAAAAAACGAGAACATTTTCCTGAAAAAGCTCTCTGTTCCGGCCGGTATAATTGCCTTTAGATTATGTGTTAAAAATCTTACATTAAACAATTCATCCTTGTAGACGTATTATGTATGTAACGAAACCCCGAATCGTTTTAAGCACCTTAAGGTATTATATACAGTTATTTTGAGGGATTTTGAAATTAATTGTTTGGCAATGTTGATAAAATTTTTATTAAAATAGACTACATAGGATCTATTGCTATATATTTTTAGGTACTTTTTTATTTAAAATTTTTAAAAACTTGGGGAGACATGGCCGCTGCCGCAAAACACGTTTTCTTATTTTAATTTGCGGTGAGCATGATGAGTCCGGAACGAATGATCTGAAATCAAAAAATCAACATGATTTTATTATTATATTCCTATACGCAGTACCTGAACGAAGGGTTTCCAAATTTTGTTATTAAAAAAAATGGCGTTGATTTCTCTAAAATTTCGACTTTTGAGGTTCCAAAAATTCGTTTTTTTACCCAAAAAAATGGAAATTTTGTCCAAATAAAAAACCCTTCGTTCAGGTACTGCGTATATCAATATAATAATAAAATCTTCTTGATTTTTTTATTTCAGATCATTCGTTCCGGACTTATCATGCTCACCGCAAATAAATATAAGAAAACGTGTTTTGCGGCAGCGGCCATGTCTCCTCCAGTTTTTAAAACTTTTTAATAAAAAAGTACCCAAAAATATATAGTAATAGATCCTATGTAGTCTATTTTAATGAAATTGTATCAACATTGCCAAAAAAAAATTCGAAATCCCTCAAAATAACTGTTTATAGCCCCTTAAGGGCATGTACCAGAGTGTTACGTGACCAGCTACATGATTTATATTCGACGGCTTTATAATTTTAAACATGTAAATATTGTGCTGAAACTTTTGGAAATGGTCCAAAATTTATAAGGGCACCTCTGTCTAGCCCATTTCAGCTTTTGTTTTGTTTAAATAGTGCAATTATATTATTTTTTAATTTGGAATGTAATTGGGAACAGGGCTTTACAGCCATATCTAAAATAAAATTCATAAAATTACATTAATTCATTAAACAAAATAAAAACTCAAATGGGTCAGATTTTCTCTTATATATTATGAATCGTTATCCCGTTTTTGTCAAATGTCCACGTTTTGAGACTCCCTGAACCCGAAAAACAGGTTTTCGCGAATGTGCATGTCTGTGAGTATGTTTGTAGATTTTTAGTAGAACGTTGATTTTTCAAAGCCCTACAAGATTATTACAGCAACTTTTTGAATTTTCTTGAAAAATCGAAAGTTCAAATTTTGACCGCACAAAAAATAATGAAAAATCAAAATTTTCATTTTTCGGTCAAAATATGCAAGATACGAAAAATGATGAATCGACGATAATTGTGCACTCAAAATAGATCTACAAATTTGTTGTTGATCACATTTTGATAGGACGCGTAGTTTTTATTTTATTCGGAAAAAAACAACATTAAAAAAAGAAAATTAAATTTCTGAACAAACGACACAAGCTACGAAAAAACAATTAGACAAAAGTTGTGTATCCAAAAAAGAGATATAAATTTATTACTTATCATTTTTTGATAGGGCGCGTAATTTTCATTTTATTCGGAAAAAACAACATTGAAAATTGAAAAATTAAATTTTTGGAAAAATGACGCAAGGTACGAAAAAAAAAAATATAAACAAAAGTTGTACACCCAAAAAAGATCTATAAATTTTTTATTAATCATTTTTTGATGGAACGCGCAGTTTTTGTTTTAATCGTAAAAAATAACAGTAAAAATCAAAAATATTTGTTTGTTTGTTTAAATGACACAAGGTACGAAAAAAAGTTAATAGACGAAAGCTGTTCACCCAAAAAGGATCTACAAATTTGTTATTGATCATTTTTTGATAGGACGAGTAGATTTTCTTTTAATCGTAAAAAATAAGACTGAAAATAAAGAAATTAAATTGTTGGAAAAACGACACGAAAGACGAAAAAAATGAATAGACAAAAGTTGTTGAAACAAAAAAGGTCTAAAAATTTGGAAAAACGACGCAAGTTACAATAACTTTTTATTTAACAAATTTTTTTGCCTAAATTGTATCTACACATTTTCTTGGTACCACTTTACGCTATGATGCGTATTTTTGCTTTAAATCGTAAAAAATAACATTAAAAATAAACAAACCAAGTTTATAGAAAAATGACACAAGTTGCAATAAAATGTTTAATAACAAAATTATGAATTGTAATAATATAAATTTATGAAAATGATATACATTGTCAGGGATAAAATCGAGAGCGAAGCACGAGATACGTGATGAGAAAGTGTTTGTTAAAGCACAAAGGAGCTTTAACAAAAGAGAATTCACAATCACCCAATTACTGTTGTCTATGCTTTGACCTTTAGTTTTAAAAAGGCTGTGCTCAAATGTGGGGGAAGTATAAAGGCCGAGCGAGTAGCACGAGGTAAATATATTTTCGAGTGTGAAGCGCGAGAACCAACATTCGCGCGATGAGAATGTGCCCGCACAGCGGGCAGATTTTTTAAATTATAAAGCCGCTGAATATAATACCATATATAAATGATCACGTGACACTCTGGTATATGCCCTTAAAAATACTAAATTGACTCTAGTTTTTGAGAAAACTAGAGTCAAACATCCAAAAAGCTTGTTTTTTGTCATTTTTGAAAAATTGTACCACAACACCCCAACGTCCTAGAACCCTTAATAGATATATTTAACAACTTTGAAGAATACAGTTATTATTAACACGTGAATTGCACTCCATTTCCTCAAAAACAATCTAAAATCGATGAAATTTTGACGACCTGTTTAATTAGTAATCCAATAAATCTATTATCGCTGTAAAGATTATCTGAAGCACAGCAATTAATGTCTACCTCTGGAGTTTGTTAGAGAAAATAGTACTTTGTCTTTTTACAGTCGTTTTTTGTACATCTGGATTTATCTGCTATACCAGGAACTGAAACTGAAGACTGTGATTGGAGAAAAGAGTCCCAGACTTTGACTGAAATTCTACTTTCAACAAAAATGTTACATTTAAATACATTCCTTAAATTTTCTATTTTTTGTTCTATTTTCTTATTTTTCCCTATGGTTCCAATTCCTGGCGATTATCACGAGGTATTCATTTGAAACTGTATCATTCAGTTCACGAAAAGAAGGATTCCTATTAATTAATTACCTACGGAAACTATAATGTACAATAATGTACAAACAACACTTAAATCGCTAAACTCACTTATTAGGATAACAGGAAAATAATACCTCTATTTTGTACTAATTCAGATTTTCAGTAAAATTTGGAATCTTTCCCAAATAAAGATTTCTTGAAGAATGAGGATTAGGGTGACCCAAGAAAACGCTATATTTTTGTATACCCCCCTCCCCCCTCTAAATTTTTTTCTATTTAGTGAAAAAATGAAATATGATATTGTGCATTTTAAAGATTTTATTTGCCCACGACCGGTTTAAACTTATTTTTTAAATAAAACAAAAATATGCATTTTTCACTAAATGGAAGGTTAGCGAGTGAGGGATAAAAAAAAAGAACAGACAGGTTTTTTTTGGGTCACCCTAAATGAGGATCAATTCTTGTTTTACTGTGGGTTACTGGATTTAAAAATAATTACTGTAAAAAGTCTGGCTGGATTCCATTCGGTATTGTGACGCCGAGCCTCGTTATTATTAACGATGCCATTTTCGAGCCCCATTCGAGACACGTTTTTGGATCTTTACGAGCCAAAATTCCAGCGAGGAAACCGGCCACGAGTGCATCTCCAGCACCGGTTGTATCTACAACTGGAGCTTTAGGAACTATTGGTGGAACCTAAAGAAAATAATTCGATTGAAAAGTAAACAGATTTTTCTGATAAAATTTGAAAAGGGTTTAAATCTAAGGGCTTTAAAAGTAGGCATTAGGCATCTCAAAATCAGTGGTGTAGACTGCCTAGATCTTCTGAATGCTTACGACAGATACAAATACGTAATTAACAAAATTACCTGAACAGATTGTCCGTGGCCCCAGACAGCAATCGCAGGACCCTGTCCACCCTGAGTCATTACAAAAATTCCATCGGTGGAGAGCCAGTCCTTTGACTCTGAACTTGAAATGCTGACAGTAACTTTGTTGATACTATTTAAATAAAATGGAATATGTGCAGCATCTTCGTAATGGATGTTCAGTGAAAAAGCCAGCATTTTCATTTCTTGCGCATTTCCAAAAACTATTTTTGAAATTCCTACCATTTCAAGAATCGCAGGTAAATGGTTCTGTAAAAAAATAAATTTACTTTTCACGAAACATAGTACAAATTGGAACTAAAAATTTTTCATATGCGAAATTTCTCATACGCTTCCAAAATCTGATATTATGGTCAAAAACACGTTTTTTGGTGATAGCTTTTTTAACGCGGTGATTTCAATTCCGTGTGGTTGAAATTTGACTGAGTTATCTAATTTTAAGCTAATTTACATTTATTTTTTGATGAAATAATTAAATTTTTAACAAAATAGTTGAATTCTTAACCAAACTGTTGAATTTGTAACCTACAAAGATGAACTTTCAACCTAATATCGAATTTTAAACCTAAATGATTAAACTTCAACCAAAAGCAGTTGCATTTTCAACAAAATAATTGCATTTTTTTAAGACAGTTTAATTCTTAACAAAAAAGGTGAATTTTAAATCCAAAGGGACGAATTTTTCGACCAAGTAGACGAATTTTCAACAAAACAGTTGAATTTTCAACCAAAAATGATGAGTTTTTAACAAAACAGTTGAATTTTTAACCAATACTGGAATTTTCTACCTACAAAAATAAATTTTCAACCAAATAGTCGAATTTTGTAACAAAAAATATTAAAGTTCAACCAAAAACAGTTGAATTTTTAACACGAAAAGTTGAATTTTCAACAACAAGAAAAGAGAATTTTCAACGAAATAGTTACCAATTTTCAATTAGAGGGATGAATTTTCAATTAAAATCACGAAACTTAAAAAAAGCTTTTAACAATATAGGTCAACTTTCAACCCAGAATTCAAATTTTCTAATCAAAAAGACGAATTTGCAAGAAATAAAGATTTTTCAGTCAAGACAGAAAAAAAATAGTTCATCCACATTGTTAAACTTTCAAGCAAAAGACGAGTTTTTTTGTAAAACGGTTGCATTTTCAAAACGAAAATATGAACTTCAACAAAAAAAACAACGAATTTTTAACTAAGTAGATAAATTTTCATCAAAAAATGGAAAAGTTAAATTTTCAGGTGAAACATTAATTCTAAATAAAAAAGAACAAATTTTCAATAAAATAGTTCAATTTTCAACCTAAGAGATAAATCTCCAAACAAAAAAATTAATTTTTAACAAAGTGGTTCAACTTTTATACAGGTAGTTGAATTTTCAATTTACAAAAATCAATTTTCAGCAAAAAATGGAATAGTTACATTTTTAGTTAAAAAAATTAATTTTTTAACCAAAAAAAATCAGTTTTCAACAATAACAAAAAACGAATTTTCAATAAAATAGTTAAATTTTCAACCCAAGAGATGAATCCTCGAACAAAAAAATCAATTTTCAATAAAGTAGTTCAACTATTACCAGAGTACATAGTTCAATTTTTAACTTTAAAAAAATCGATTTTCAGCCAAAAATTGAATAGTTACATCTTCAGCTAAAAAATTAATTTTTTCACAAAAAAAAAGAGTTTTCAACAAAGTAGTTAAACTTCCAACAAAAGAAATAAATTTTGAACCAAAATAATTAATCTTGAACTGGACTAGTTGAATTTTCAATTTTAAAAAATTAATTTTCAACCGAAAAAAATGAATTTTCAACCAAAAAGATGAATTTTTAACTAAAATTATGAATTTGCAACAACAAGAAAAAAAGATTTTCTAATAAACTGGTTCAACCTTCACCCAAATAATTGAATTTTCTACCAAAAGAGATGAATTCAAGAACAGGATATCAGGGTAGCCTCTAACATAATTTTAAAATTTTCACTTTACTCTGACCAATTTTTCATTTTCTCTGACCATTAATATTCAATACCACAATCTTAATCTTGCAACATTTTTAACATAGAATCTTTCATGAATGTAATAAAAAAATTTCAAATTAAAATTAAAAAGTTTCAAATTTATTATCTTTGACAGTTAAAGTATCCCTTATAGAAATTCCCTGACTTTTGCAAGATTTTTTTCAAAATCCATGACTTTCCCAGTCCAATAAAATTCCCTAACTTTCCCCTGATTTTTTTCCTAAACTACGGCCACACTGTACAAATATTGTTGAATAACTCAGTCTATTTAACCTATTTTTCTTTAAGGGAATAAAAATTCCAGGAACATGTACAAAATTTAAGGACTTTTACAGGTTTTTCCAGGGAAAAAATAATTCAAGGACTTTTCCAGGTTTTCAAGGATTTCCAGGACGCTAGACACTCTGGATAAAATATAGGGAACAAAGAGTACTTTTTGTCACGCGCATAGGGTACTTTTTTCGCCCTCAAAGGGTAACAAATTCAGGATAATTTCATCGGATTTCAAAACAATTCAATTTAAATTCAAAAGAATTCAAATGAATTGGAACATTTTTTTAAATCAAAACACTCCATTGATTTCCGTAAACTAGGAATGAACTTAGAAGAATTTAAGGTGAACGAGAAGAATTCGATAGAATTCATAAAAATGCAAGATGAAAAAAAAATCAAAGGAATTGATAACAACTTAAAAATATGAAGAACTTTATTGAATTCAGTAAGTTTTAAACGAGCTGAGAACAATTCAAGGGAATTCAAAAGAATTTGATGAAGTGCCTAAGAATTTAAGGTGAGTTTAAAAGACTTCAAGATGAATTAAACTTTTTAAAAGTCCATTGAATTGAGTAGAATTAAGTGAATTTAGTAGAATTCGAAAGAATTTAAAAGAATTCGAGATAAATTAATAAGAATTCAGGGCGAATTCCAAATAAAATGCATAAAATATTTGAAAATCTCTTGAAATCTTTGAAACCATATGAAATCCCTCAGTTCATGTGAATAAATTCTTTGAAATCCATTAAAATATTAAAATACCTTAAAATTACTAAAACCCTTGAAAATCCCATGAAATTGTTTAAATCTCTCGAAAATGCCTAGGAGACTTTTCAAATAACCTAAAATATTTCAAAGTTTTTGAAATCCCTTCAAACTATTAAAATAAATCAAAAATTTCCTAAAGTATGTCAAATCCTTTGATATTTTTTGAAATCCCTTGAAATTTTTTAATCTCTTCAAAATGCCAAAGAATTTGAAAAAATACCCTCAAATATTATAAAATATGAATTAAATATTATTTTGAAAATCTCTAAAGAATTCCAAAGTATTAAAAATAATTCAGGCCAAATTAATAAGAATTCAGGGTGAATTTCAAAAACTATTCTCAAAACTCTTCAAATCTTTGAAACTCTACGAAATACCTCACTTCGTTTGAATACATTTTTTAAAACACACTAAAATATTATTAAATCCCGGGAAATTCTATGAAATCTGGTGATATTTCCTGAAATTCTGGAAACTTTATTTTTGGTAGAAAATTAATCTTCTCAGTTGAAAATTTAACCGCTTGGTTGATAATTTATGTATTATGTTCGAAATTATATTTTTGTTGTTGTAGAAAATCAATTTTTTTTCTGTTAAAAATTCATCTGTTTGGTTAAAAATTAACTTTTTTGTTGAAAATTCATATTTTCGGATTGACAATTCAACTGTTTTGTAGAAATTTTTGTTTGTAAATTAATTTTTTGTAATAAAAATTTAACTACTCGGTGGGTTTCCTATCACCACTACGTAGCGCGTCCTCAGGTTGCGGATAGAGGAACGGCCCGTAAGGCTGAACAGCCCCCAAGGTTAACTGCGAATACAAGAATAAGCAGTCGCGGACAGCCGATAGGAGCCAGTCGTGGGTGTGGTGAATCTAGCACTGGTAAAAAATAGGTACACGACAACCATGGCTTGAGGGGACCCACCCATTCGCGTTCATACACAGTGGGTGGGTTCTGGCAAGCCAAGGTGCCGCGTGTACCCACCTAGAAACTATACCCGAACCAAAACTAAAAATCTTGTAAGGGAAAAATCCTGCTGCC
>CAKNYM010052344.1:202899-241524 GCA_932195095.1 Andricus curvator | reverse complement strand
CATAGGAATACCAGTTTTGTTCTCCAGTGCAGTGCCGCCTCGTTCTCAAGCATAGGAATACTATTTACTTCTAAATCAACTCTTCTCCAGGTAAGGTCACTTTCTTTACATTTTTTATCCTTCTTTCTGGTTTCCTCCAATATATAAGTTGTGTTCTTTCAGGAACACAAACAAGAATTCGCAGTGGTCACTTCCGCCTTTCCAATTATATAAAATGTTCAATCATAACTAAACAAATTTAACTGTAACTTATTAAGGGGAATTAAATATACATATTGTAATATATAAAATTTGCGTTCACCACCATTCATTTGGCCTCCTTTTATTTTCCTGTTCCCTTAGTCCAGAGCCCTCAGCTCTGTAGATAAAACAGGGGAGAAACAATTTAAATGTATGGACCTGCTGCGACCCTCAGGACGTAACAAATGCGATGAAATTGATAAAAATTCAAGGTGAATTAAAAAAAAATCAAATGAAATGAATGCAATTTTATGAAATACCTAAGAATTCAAGGTGAGGTTAAAAGACTTCAGGATCAATTAAATAAAAACTTTTAAAGATTCAAAAAAATCCATCAAATTAAGTAAAATTGAGTAAATTTAGAAGAATTCCAAAGAATTTAAAAGAATCCAGAGTGAAATCCCAAAAATAATTTAAAATCTCTTTAAATCTTTAAAACCCTACTAATTTCTAACAAAAAAAGTGACGAATGACTACAAAACAATTCAAAAGAATTCAAATGAATTGGAAAATTTTTTTAATCCTAAAAATCAACTTATTTCAGCAAAATTTGAGTGAATTTAGAGGACTTTAAGGGAAATGAGAAGAATTCTATGAAATTCATAAAAAATAAAGCTGAATTTAAAAAGCAATCAAGTGAATTGAAAACAATTCAAAAATATGAAAAAATTCATTAAATTTAGTAAGTTTGGAATGAGTTTAAAAAAATTAAAAGGGCATTCAAAAGAATTCGATCAAATGCCTACGAATTTAAGGTGAGTTTAAATGACTTCAAAATGAATTAAACAAAATCGGTTTAAAAATCCATTGAATTGAGTAAAACTGAGTAAATTTAGAAGAATTCAAAAGAATTTGAAAGAATTCAGCATAAATTAATAAGAATGCAGGGTGAATTTCAAATGAATTGCAAAAAATATTTGAAAATCTCTTCAAATCATTGAAACCCTACGAAATCCCTCACTTCTTGTGAATAAATTCTTTGAAATCCATAAAAATATTCAAATCCCTTGAAATTCCTAAAACCCTTGGAAATCCCTTGAAATTGTTTAAATCTCTTGAAAATGTCTTGGAATCTGTTAAAATACCCTAAAATCTTTCAAAGTCTTTGAAATCCCTTCAAAATAATGAAATAAATAAAAAATTTCTTTGTAATCTTTTAAAATAGCCAAAAATATTTCAAACCATTTAAAATCTTTTGAAATCCCTTGCAATTTTTAAAGCTCTTGAAAATGCCAAGGAATTTGAAAAAATACCTTAAAACATTTCCAATCCTTTGATCCTTGTATCAACTGATCCTCTGGATCAACTAAATAAGAACTTTCAAAAATTCGATAAAAATTACATTGAATTAAGTAGAATTGAGTACGTTTAGAAGAATTCAAGTGAAATAGAAAAATTCCACAAAATTAAAAAAATTCAGGATAAATTAATAAAAATTCATGGAGAATTTCAAAAAATATCCTGCGAAATGTTTTTAAATAATTTAAAAACCTAATAGGTCCTGTAAAATCGTTCCGCATCTTCCGAAATTCTAGAAAATTCTTTATCCTAAAATATTTCAAACGCTTCGAAATCCCTTCAAATGAATGAAATTAATTAATAATTTCTTAGAATGTTTTAACATTTCGTAAAATATTTCAAATTAAAAGCTCTTGAAATGCCTTAGAAGTTTTAAAAATACCCTAAAATCTCTTCAAATTATTGAAATCTATTAAAAATCTATTTCTCAGTTAATTTATTGAAAGAAAAGTGACTAATGTGATCATTTCATTTTAAAAAGTGACTAATAGTGACTGTGTGACAACCCTGATTTTTTTTATAGTTACTTCCTACAGAAATTCCGTGATTTGCTACTTTTATTCAAAATCCCTGACTCATGGAAGCTTTACCTTATTATAGATTTTTTTAAAGTTACATTATGGACTGCAAATAGGGTACCATAAGAACCAAATCTTGAAAATAGGGTACTTTAGGGACCTGAACTGAATATAGGGTACAATAGGGGATATAGGGACCGGTCTGTGAGGCCTGAATTAAATTTGAAAGAATGTTAGAATCAAACAAACATTATCTCTTTTGTTAATTAAAATTTAATTTGGTTTCTTACTGAACGTCAACTCCAGCAGCTCGAACAATTTTTTCTAAAGTTACTCCCCTGGCATCTTTTCCAAGTCCTCCATAAAAAACTCCAACGTGAGGTTCGTTTGGACCTCCACACAGCCACTGCAACATTCTCAAAGTGTTTTGAGCACATCCTCCGGGACTTGGTGTTTGCTCAAATCTGAAAAAAATAGCAGATTATTTAATATCATAAGATTCAAACATGAATTAAAGAGTCGAAGCAAAAATTAATATTAGCACCGCTCTTAATTGTTCTTCTTTTCTACAAATACAAACATCTTTCCCAATAAAGTGTTTTTTAGCAAAATTTTCTAACAGAGTTGCGAAATGCAATTTTTATTTCCAGCTCCAGTGATCCAAAAAATGATAAGGAAAACATAAAAATGTAATGAAAGAGAAACTTCAAAGCTATGTGGAAACGCAAACAACTTTTTACAAAACTAGATTAATCTACCGAATGTTATAAAAATATAAACAATTATTTAGATGATAATCAAATGAGGCTTTTTATATTTTTATTATCGACTCTTTATATACTGGACAGTCAATACCTAAATAGTTTCTTTGTAACTCCTCTGAAATTAAATTTTACGTAACTACCACAATTTTATTTAAATAATAGAATCAGGATTTTATTTATTATACACTTAATTCTGCAATCTGCCTCGTAATTTTATATAATGACAGGGTGTCCAGTGGAGATCTATGGTAATTTGATAAAATTTGATTTAAAAATTGCTTTCTTATATGAATGATTTTCGTGACAATTTACCGTGTTTCTAAAAAAATAGGGTTGATAATGTACACAAAATAGGTATAGGATAATCAAACCTAAGAGTTCAACTCTTATTCTCTGTCTTTTATTGCCAAATTAAATGAACTTCTTAAATCTTCGACGATTTTTAGATAATACTGCTCCACGAAAGATAATTCTTCTTTTATAGACCCCTGTCTATACAATTTTTTAAATAGTATTTTTGAAATGACAAGAGATTTTCTTATCCTTTTGAGAAATTTCTGATAATAAATATTTTAATAAAATTTATTCTGTACGCATTTCAAATTTTTTTTGTAGCAAATTTTTATCATAAAAAGTCCGTAATATATCAGGAAAACCTCTGGTTATCTCTAAGGTATTATTTTTTAATGTTTTATTGAAAACAGGGATCCATTAAACGTGAAATTTTTTTTATGGTGCAGTGCATAAAAATGAGTGTTTGGTAAGACTTTTCCAGCTTCAGGAAATAATAAAAAAATTGACATCTATGAAAATAAATATAAAAATTATGAAAATAATCATTTTCTCAGACGCATTTTGATAACGCGCAAAACATAATATTTAGCTTCTTGTTGTTGGTAACAATCTTCTATTTGCGTAACGAAACAACTAAATAAACTTCGTAATTTGTCAATACGTTACTTCTTTTTAGTTTAAATCTGTTGCCAAAACTTATCTTTTTTATTATCAAGCTTATGTTTTATCTTTCTGAGTCGTTTAAACATTCCCAACATTTTTTTAAATATAGAATCTTTTATGAATGAAATAAAACTTTAAAATTAAATTGATTAATTTTGAACCATAATTGACTCATTTCTAACCCTAAAAGTAAATAAAAGTGACTAATATGCATTAATAATGTGAGTACTTATCTTTTGAATTCAAAAGAATTCAGAAGACTCAAATTAAATTTATCAGGGTTCCAGGTGAATTTTAACGAATTCAGGATAAATTCATACGACTTCGAAACAAATGAAGATAAATTCAAAAGAATTTAAATGAATTGAAAAAAATCCCAGTAATTCCATTGATTTCAGTGAAATTGGAGTCAATTTAGAGAAATTTAAGGGACGTAAGAGGAATTCGATGAAATTCATAAATATGAAAAAATTGATTAAATTCAGTAAGTTTGAAATGAGTTTAGAAAAATGTAAGGAAATTCAACAGAATTTGATGAAATGCCTCTGAATTCAAAGTGAGTTTAAAAGACTTCAGAATGAATTAAACGAAAACTAAAAAAAACTCCAAAAAATACATTGAATTGAGGATAATTTATTGTAATAAACATTCAGGGCGAATTCCAAAGGAATTACAAAAAATATTTTTAAATCTCTACAAATTTTGGAAACCATACGACATCCCTCATTAATAACATTTATAAATAAGTATATATAATATAATTAATATAATATAATAAATAATAATAAATAGAATTAGTAAAATCATTTCTATAAAATCGATTAAAATATCATAAAATCCCTTAACATCATTGAAATCCTCTCGGAAATGTTATAAAATCCTTTGAAATCTTTTAAAATGCCCTAAAATGTTTCAAATCCTTTAAAATCTTTTAAAATCCCTTGAAATTTTGTCAAGCTCTTAAAAGTTTCTTGGAATTTTTAAAAATACACGCAAATATTTTCGGAATCACTTCTTATTATTGAAAACTATTAAAAATACCCTAAGAGATTTCAAATCCTGTAAAGTCTTTTGAAATCTCTTGACATTTTTCAAAGTCCTTAAAAATTTCTTGGAATTTTTAATAATAACTTAGGATGTTTCAAATTCTTTGAGGTACCTTCGAATTATTGAAAGCCATTGAAAATTCCTTGGAATATTTTTAAATATCCTAAAAACTTCAAAATATCCTAAAGTCTTTAAAATTCTTTGAAATATTTGAAAATGCCTTGAAAGCCTATGTGAAATTCTATGAAAGCTGATGATTATTCCTGAAATACTGGAAAATTTCTGAAAATACCTTTAGAGCTTTTAAAATCGTTCAAAATCATTGAATTCTCAGAAATCTTATAAAATCCCTTTGAATCTTTAAAAATATCCTTAAACCTTATAGATCCTGTAAAATCATTCCATATATTCCAAAATTGTAGTAAATTCTTGAAAATCCCATGAACATTTTTTCAAATCCCTTAAAATCATTCAAATCTTTAGACATTCCTTGAACATTTTTTAATCTCTTGAAAATACCTTGGAATCATTTGAAATACACTACAATATTTCAAATCCTGTAAAGTCTTTTGAAATATCTTAACATTTTTTAGAGATCTTAACAATTTCTTGAAATTTTTAATAATTCAAAATCATTGAATTCTCAGAAATCTTATAAAATCCCTTTAATATTTGAAGATCTTTGAAATCCTACAAAATCTCTCAATTCTTGTGGATAAATTCTTTGAAATCCAATAAAATATTATAAAATCCCGTGAAATTCTATGAGAGCTAATGGTTAATCCTGAAATACTAGAAAATTTATTAAAATACCTTGAGTGCTTTTAAAATTTCTCAAAATCATTGAAATCCTCAGAAATCTTATAAAATCCCTTTGAATCTTCAAAAATATCCTTAAACCTGTAAAATCATTCCATATCTTCCGAAATTCAAGCAAATTCTTTAAAATCCCAGGAAAATTTTTTTAAAAACCTTAAAATCATTCGAATCTTTAGACATTCATTGAAACATTTTTAATCTCTTGAAAATACCTACGAATCATTTGAAATACTCTAAAAGATTGAACAAGGTTTGGAATGTTTTGAAATCCCTTGAAACTTTTTAAATCTCTTTGAAATCCCTCAGATGTTTTAAAATACCCTAAACTCCTTTTAAATCCCTTCAAATTATTGGAATCTATTGAAAATTTGTCGGAATCTTTTAAAATACCCGAAAATGTTTCAAATCCTTTAAAATCCCTTGAAACTTTTTAATGCTCTTGAAAATTCCTTGGAATTTTTAAAAATACCCTAAGAACTTTTAATTCCTCTGAAATCCCTTGAAACTAGTTAATGCTCTTGAAAATTCCTTGGATTTTTCAAAAATCACCTTAAGACTTTTAAATCCTTTGGAATCCCTTCAAATTATTGAAATCCATTAAAAATACCCTAAGATATTTCAAATCCTGTAAAACATTTCAAAATCTCTTGAAAATTTCTTGGGATTTTTGAAAATACTCTAAAATCTTTATAATTCTTTTAAATCCCTTCCCTTTATTGAAAGCATTTGAAATATCCTCGGAATGTTTTAAAATATCCTGAAATCTTTAAAATTCTTTAAATTCTTTGGAAATTCCTTAAAGTATTTGAAGATCTTTGAAATCCTACGAAATCTCTCAATTCTTGCGAATAAATTCTTTAAAACCCAATCAAATATTATAAAATTCTATGAAAGCTGGCGATGATTCCTGAAATACTGGAAAATTTATTAAAATACATTGATTGCTTTTAACATTCCTCAAACTCATTGAAATCCTCTTTAAAAAGATCTTAAAACCTTATAGATCCCGTAAAATGGTTCCATATCTTCCGAAATTCTAGTAAATTATTTAAAACCCCATGAACCTTTTTTCAATCCCTTAAAATAATTTATAAAATTCTTTGAAAATTGTTTAATCTCTTGAAAAAGCCTTGGAATCATTTGAAATAACCTAAAATATTTAAAATCCTTTGAAATCTTTTGAAACTCCTTGAAAGTCCTTCATTTTATTGGTTGAACATTCTTCTCTTTGGTTTAAAATGTAACTATTTAGGTGATTTTTTTTTTAATTGCAAATTTCACTATTCCATTTCTGGTTTAAAATTGGTCTTTTTTAGTTAAAAATTCGTTTTTTTGTCGAATTTAAGTGTTTTTTGTTTAAAATTTAAATCCCTTTTGGGCAAAAATTCACGTTTTTAGTTGTAAAATCATTTCTTCGATTGATAATTTAACTTTTTGTTTTGGAAATTCCTCTTTTTGGTAGAAAATTATTCTCCTTTTTTAAAAAATCCATATTTCTGCTTGAAAATTTGTTTGGTCGATTGAAAATTCAAATCTTTTGTTAAAACTTCGTTATTTTGGGTTGACTTTTTTTTTACTGGAGATTAGCTATTGCATTTTTAGTTGAAAATTGATCCTTATTAGTCGAAAATTCAACTATGTGGATGTAAATTCATGTATTTTCTTCAAAATTCGTGTTTTTCGGTGGAATATTATTCAGATTGTTAAAAAAATTATTTTTTTAGTTAAAAATTTAACTATTTTGTTGAAAACTCAATTTTCTTTTTTTGAAAATTAATTTTTTGACTGAAAAGATAACTATTCCATTTTTGGTTGGAATTTTTTCTTTTTTAATTAAAAATTCACTTCTTTTGTTGAAAATTGAAGCATTTTGTTGCAAATTTGTTGTTTTTTTTTAGCATTTTTTTTTACTGAAAATGTAACTATACTATTTTTGGTTGAAAATTTACCTTTTCTAGTTGAAAATGCATTTCTGTAGTTGACAACTGAACTACTTTGTTGAAAATTGTTTGTTTTTTTCATTGAAAATTAATTTTTTTAAGCTGAAACTGTAGCTATCCCATTTTTGGCTGAAAATGTACCCTTTTCAGTTAAAAATTATTATTTAAAAATTCAACTATTCGGTGTAAAAATATTTTTAAAATCCAATTGGATATGAAGTTTAGAAATTTAATCTTCAGGTTCCTGACGACATATTCCACTTTTAAGGTACGTTTTACTTTTGTTCGTTTTACGTAAGCTCTAAAAAATAGACCAAAACAAAAATCAATGAAACCTTGATGCCTAAAATCAAGGTTAAGGAAAGATGTTTTTTTTTAGATTTTTCACACCCTATCTTACTGAAAAAAGCGGTGCAAATACCAAGTGCCTTTCGATAAATTCATTCACTAACTCTTGGGGTAAATATTCCAGAAGAGCATGCATCTCGTCTGCCGAAAGTTCAGATTGACCATCCATTTTGAGGTTATATTTATTCAAAAGGTGAACTGCGTGGACTGCTTCCATTCCTTTCATTCGGACGATAATATCCAGCAAAGGATTTCCGAAGGCTATCACCGCCGGCAATTGCGGACACACGCGCAAAATAGGCACGGACATATCACTGTTTTGCTTTTAATATCGAAATTTCATAAAGTCTTTTGACATCGAGGTCCCTAACTATACGCGCTCGCGCTCATTATTATTATTTTCTATCCTGAGTCTCTCGAATCTGATCGCGAATTATTTTAATCGATTTTTCATTCATTGACGTTCCCGCTTTTCTAGTTTTCTCTCCTTGAATTTCTGCGCACCTGCGCATGCATGTATACAAAATTTCTTTTGAGGTTAGGAAGGTGATCGGAATGACAGGATACTGTTTTACCGATGAAAATTATTGTTTCTTAACTAACCGACCGTCGCCGCTAGGTAGAGATAGATGTTATAGTCAAAGTTCCGGGAAAATTCAAATTCGATAAATGAAGAATTCCTTTTTTTTTTTAGAAATTCATAATAAAACTTTGAATTTTATTTATAAAACGAAGTAAAAATGAAAGTCATTTAGTTTGAAAAGAGAAAATTAAATTTTTTTGGTCACTGGTCAATTTTTCTTGCGTAGTTTTGAATTTCAGAAATATAACATTATTGTCTGCTCAAAGAACGCTACAAAGTACGTGTTTGCATAATTTTGTTTGAATAGCTACACTTTCAGTTTAGAAAAATTATGTTTCAATCAAAAAAACGAATTTTCAGCCAAATAGTTCAATTGTACCTATTACTACGTTTTTTCGCCTAATCAGAATAAGCTGAGCATAAATAATTTTGTTGACACCCAAAACTTCCTGTAAATTAATAAGAAATTACTCTACCGTATAACAAATGACAAAATATTGCTAAATTAATTATATATTCTTAATAAATATATTTTTTTTTAATTCATAAAACGTGAAAAATCCACCATTTTACTTCTAACTTTTCAGTTAAAAATTAATTTTCGACATCAACATAGTTGAATTTTCAACTAAAGCGGACCAATTTTCAACTAAAAATGCAATAGTTAAATTTTCAGTTACAATTAATTTTCAGTTAAAACAAATTTTTTTCACTAAAATAGTTAAATTTTTAACCAAAGAGAAGAATTTTTAACCAATAAAATTAATTTTTAACAAAGTATTTTAACTTTCAACTAAGTTGTTGAATTTTTAACCAAAAAAGATTAAAATTTTAAAGTAAAAATACCTCAATTCAACAAAATGATTGAACTTTCAACTAAAAAAGACAATTTTTTAACCAAAAATTGAATATTTATGTTTTGAGTTAATTAATTAACACCAACAAAAAAAAACGATTTTTTCTAAAATTGTTAAATTTTCAAACAAGGAGAAGAATCTTCAATAAATGAAATTAATTTTCAACTAAGTATTATTTTAACTTTCAACCAAGCAGTTGAATTTTACCTGAAAAATATTAAAATTCTACATTGAAAAAAGTTATTGTATTCAGCAACAAAAAAATACGAATTTTGAACAAAATGGTTGAATTTTTAATTAAAAAAGACAACTTTTCAACCAAAAATTAAATAGTTATATTTTGAGTTAATTAATTAACAACAACACAAACGAATGTTCACGAAAATTGTTAAATTTTAAACCAAAGAGAAGAGTCTTCAACGAATGAAATGAATTTTTAACAAAGTATTTTAACTTTTAACTAAGTTGTTGAATTTTTATCCAAAAAATATCAAAATTTGAAATCAAAAAGACTTGAATTTGACCCACATTACAAATTTTTAACAAAATAGTTGAATTTTAAACTAAAAAAGACAATTTTTCAACCAAAAATGGAATAGTCAAATTTTTAACAAAAGAAACGAATTTTTGACAAAACAGTTGCATTTTCATAGCAAAGATATGGCATTTGTTAGTTTTTGTATAAAGAATATAAAACTTTTGAAAACTTTTATGTACTTTGAAACGTTCTTTCAGTAAACAGTAATGTTAGATTTGTGAAATTCAGAACTACGAATGAAAAACTTACGAGTCCTCAAAATATTACATTTTTTTCTTTCCAAACTGAATGACTGACGATTTCACTTTATTTTGTGAATAAACTAAGGAATCTTATTATTAATTTGCATAAAAAAGCCGTTTTTCATATATAAAATTTGAATTTTCGCAGACAGACTAAAGCAGCTAGCACCATCTAGCAGCTGTTGCTTCCAATTAGGTATTTTATGTTGTGACGTCAGCTGGCAAGATGTCTGCACGCCGAGGGCCAAGCAATAATACCAATTGCATTAGATGAAACTTTATTTTTATAATAATCTAGGAAAAAATGATTTTTCAGAATAAGTGTATTTTTGGATATTATTTTTTATTTTTGAAAGGCTATTTAATTGAATAATAAAATCATCACACATTTTTTGTATTTGATTTTATTATCTAGTTGAATATTTTTTAGAAAATAAAAAATAATGTGCGAATACACTTATGCTAAAAAATAGTTATCTTTTAAGTTATTGAAAAAATAAAGTTTCGTCCCATTCTATTGGTACTTTCGCTTGGCCCTCGGCATACAGACATCTTGGATTTCCTCCACCTAACCTGAAATACCTAGTTCGGTTCCCCAACCACACTGCGCATGCGTTGTAACAGCAGCCTTATTGGCTGTTGATCGCGCGCTTATTTGAAATGATTAAATATGCAAATAAAACTTTTACCATATACCAAAGATATTTTAAAATATCTTTGCATATACATATTATAATTATGAAGTACAAAACAATGAGGTATTTTCACTTTAACCACCAGCTAACTTCACTTCGTTGAGTGCTGAGGGGAAAACAATGGACCAAATGCATGGGACAAAACTTTATTTATGTTATATCTTCGTAATAAATAATAATTATTGTCATTTTATTATTTCATTGAATAGTAGTTGAAAAATAGAAACTATTTTTTAAATACATTTATATCGAAAAAATTAGTTTTTACAAAGATATTAACAAAATAAGGAAAAAATGGAGCGAATCCTATGCATTTGATCCATTGTTTTCCCCTCAGCAGTTAACGAAGTGAAGTTAGCTGACTATGAAGTGAAAATGCCTAATATCAT
Organism: Andricus curvator; assembly: GCA_932195095.1. Classification (NCBI taxonomy): domain Eukaryota; kingdom Metazoa; phylum Arthropoda; class Insecta; order Hymenoptera; family Cynipidae; genus Andricus; species Andricus curvator. The sequence goes on along the minus strand of CAKNYM010052344.1, from coordinate 230,288 downwards.
TAATTATTCCAAATTTACAACGGTGAAAAAAGGTAGTCCTTCTGTTAAATTTAAAATCAATCATTTATTTGGAAAGAGTAAAATCAAATCTTTAATTCACCTTTCATGGTGAAAGACTTTGTTGTGAACCGAAAATTAATTTAATTGATTCTGCAATGATGATTTATTATAAAAAATTGATTTATACATTTAATAATTTCAAAAAAGCGTGCCATTTACATCCATTAGGAATGTCGATGCGACGCATGCGCAGTATAGTTGGGCACTGTCTAGCAGAAGAAAAAATTCTGAAACATGGCGGCTTCGTAAAAATAGTGTTTGACGGATCGTATTGTTTCCAACTTGGAAATTCCAAGGTTTATTTCGATTGTTGACGTGTGTGACGTGCAAGTGTTATTGGAAATGTAAAACTTGAGTCGTTCCTCAAAATTAGTTTTGAGAAAAAGTAAGGCGCGACAGTAATGAGTACGTGGAATGCATGTAGAGACGTTTATTGTCGGGTAATCGCTGCATAGTTATCGCGTAGTTTGGCCTGCTTGTTTGCATATGAAGTAGGACAGTTTTAGACGAAGGTGAGCGTATGACTATGCAAATGGAGAGAACGTGCTTGACACGAAGTTTCAATTACAATTACGATCTTAATTCGCCTGAGTGTTCCGGTGTTGTGCGTAGTTAATGAATTTGAAGGTTATGTTCTTGTCCGGAGTTCGAGGAAACGGAGGAAACGCAAGCTAAGGAGATGAGTTGGTTACGAGGAAGTCCTCTTGGGACGAACTTTGGCAAGCAGAGGTCCAGAGATTCGCCTCCCAAAGATGCTGATCCCACAGCTTGTTATGACAGTTTTAGAAAACACTGGCAGCAAAGTTACGAGATAATTTCGAATACACAGGTTATTTTGCTTTTGTTTTAATGAGATTAATTTATCTCATTAGTCATCAATCATTCTTAATTGTGTTTTCGCATCTGACATTTGTATATATATTTGATAATAATTATACTGTTTTGCTTATTCAAGTTTAAACCAGTTCGTTTTTTTCAATTTAAGAAGATTAGGGGTTATCCATAAACTACGTTACCAATTTTGGGATATTTTTTGACAATGCAAGATTAAAACTTTAAATCGAAAAGCTAGAAAGATGAATTTTCAAACAAGAAGGGTTATTTTTCTACCATAAAGGACAGATTTTGATAGTAACATAGTTACATTTGCAGTTTAAAAAATTAATTTTCAACAAACAAATAAACTAACTTTATTGCACTAGTTAAGTTGAACCAAGAAAGACTAATTTTCAACAAAATAGTTGAATCCAGAACCATAAAGATGATTTTTCAAAAAAGAACGTTAATGTTCTCCCCAAAAAGACGAATTTTTAACAAAATACATGAAGTTTCCACAAAACAGTTGCATTTTCCATCCGACTCTATGAATGAATTAATTAATTTAAAATTAAAATTAATTAATTTTTCTAATAAATAGTTAATAATTTTAAACTAAATAGTTGAATTATACACCAAAATAATTGAATTTTCAACTAAAAAAAATATTTTTCAATAAAAAATGAAGTAGTTACATTTTTGTTTAAAAAATACGAATTTTCCACAAATTAAATCAAACAAAAAAGTTGAATTCCAACTCAAAAGATAAGATTTCAAAAAAGAACGTTAATGTTCTACCCAAAAAGACGAATTTTCAACAAAATACATGAATTTTCCACAAAACAGTTGAATTTTCAACTCGGCACTAGGAATTTACAACAAAAAAGTCAATTTTATACCAAGTTGTTCATTTTTCAAATAAATAGTTTAATTTTTTGACCAAGTAGTTGAATTTTCCACCAAAATAGTTGAATTTTCAACCAAATAGTTGAATGTTCAACTAAAAAAATTAGCTTTGAATATAAAAAAAATAGTTACATTTTTAGTTTGAAAAACTAATTTTCAAAAAAAGATGAATTTTCTACTACGACGAATTTTTAACAAAATAGTTTAATTTTCAAATAGAAACGATCAATTTTCAATTAAAAATATAAATTTTCAACCAGAAACGGAATATTTATATTTTCAGTTTAAAAAAACTAATTAAATTTTCCACCCTGAAGATGTATTTTCAACTAAAATGATGAACCTTCACAAAAAAATAGATTTTTAACAAAGTAGTTCAACTTTTAACCAGGTATTTGAATTTTCAAACAAAAAAGATGGTTTCTTAACGATAAGTGTAATTGATGATATTTCAACCAAAAAAGATTTTAATTTAATAAAAAACAGCTGAATGCATTAAAAAATACGCATTTTCAACAAAATAGTTCAACTTTGAACTAGAGATAAATTTTCTACTAAAAAAGATCAATTATTAACCAATTAGTTGAATTTTTAACTAAATAAGATACATTTCCATCTAGGAAAGTAATATTGTAGTTAAATTTTTAGTTTAAAAAAAGTTAATTTTCAACCAAAAGAGAAACAAATTTCAACGAAATAGTTAAATTTTCAACCGAAGAGATGAATCTGCAACCAACAAAGATACATTTCTAACAAAGTAGTTCAACTTTCAACCAAGTTGTTGATTTTTTCACCAATAAAAATGACTCTAACAAGATACGTACTAAACTTTATCTAAATTCGTAACGTTACTTCCGCTGGAGCCCCCCCCCTCCCCCGCCCTCAAATTGTTAACGCAGTTTATGGATGACCCCTTACCAAATAGTGTACCTAAAATTTGTTTTTGTCTAATATAAACAATTGCATATTGTAGCCTCCGAAGGGACTTCCGAAACAGGATGATGTCCTCGGGGTCGTGAATCATGTTGATCAGATGGTAACTTTGCTTTTGCTGGAACTTCGGAATTCTGGAGTTCCTAATCACCGGAACACAGCATCTCCCACTCATTCTCCATGTTTGGAACACTTACTCAGTGAGAATCTCCTTGATAAGCTCTACGAATGGAGCATTCACACCGGAAGGTAAATTCCTTTCTCTTTCACTCAGATTATTTTTTTCGTAGTTAAAAATATTTGGAAAATTAAAACAAAGACGAATTTGAAAGCGTCATCATCTGGAATGGAAGAAATTCGTTTTAATTTGAAACTTTTCTTTACATGTAGAAAAGGAGAAGCAATCTTTTTATAAGAAATTGTATAGTTTTTAAATAATGTTGAATGATTCCTGCAGTTAAATAATTTTAAAAAATTTATTGAATATACTAAGGTTAATTAAACTAAGGTTAACTAAGGCAAATCCATTCATGGCGATATAAAAAGTCAGAGAAAAAATAAGGTTTGTTAAATAAACAATTTTTATGTTTTAAATCATTCTCACAATCAAGAATATTTCCTCTTCTAAAACTTCCTCCATTCCTAATTAAATCGTGATACTTATAAGTATAATTAAATATTTCTTTCCAAGACTTGTTATTTCATTCTTACTATAATTAATCATTTGAATTTAAACTTGAAACCACACGTCCCTGGATTTTTATTTTCTATTAAAATCACAAACTATTTAAAAATCAATAATAACAAATTTGTAAACATTAAGAGTTCTGTACATTTTTGAAACTAAATCTTGAAATTCTTTGGAATCTTTTAATATAACTTAAAGTCTTCAATGCCCTTTGAAATAAAATTTAATGTATTCCCTAAAGTTCTCTAGAAATTCGTTCAAATTCCTTAAAATCGTAAAAGTTCATTAAGATAAGTAGAAATCGTTTGAAATTTTTTGGATATAATTTACTTAAAAATTATTCATTAAATTCCTCTAAAAAAACGTTTAAATAAAACGCACGCAAAGCGCGCCTTAACGTCTCTAGGTTTTTATTTTCTAATATTAAAGCCATAAACTATTTAAAAATCCATAACAAAATTTTTTTAAATATTAGGAGTTCTAAAAATGTGTGAAATGAGTTGAACAATTTAAGTAATTATTAATTCTAGTTGATGAAATATGTTTGAAAAATTCTGACATTCGTAATTCTAATATTTTCATGGATGCAAATTTTTTTACGTATCTAGAAATCTTAACTGTTTCCATAAATATTTTCAGTCGCATATTGTTAAATTTTAAATAGTAATATTTTTTAAATCTTCAATTTTTAGATTAGTCGTATTCGAAAAATTTACATGTACAATTGATAATTCAGAAGTTGTTGAATTTGAAAAAAATGATAAATGATTGAAGTTCGTTTTGGTAGTATTCGAAAATTGTTCAAATTTTGGAACTTTTTAAATTTGTTTTCAATGGAAACATTTAATTAAGATCGGTTGTAAATCTTGTAATTCTTTCTTAAATTTTGGTCTAATCCAAAAATGTCATGGGGTTAATTTCTAAATATATGTAATATCTACTGAATTAGACTTAATCTGTTGGAAAAAATCATTTTCACTACTTTTTGAAAATTTTGAAAAAAATGTCTAACATAATGGCAATTGTTATTTAATTTCAAACAAAAGAATATTCAATGTGGACAGATAAACCATCGTACTTAATTATAGTTAATTTCCAAAATATTTAATTTATATAGATTCAGCGAAAAAATATTTTAGCTTCAAAGTTTTATTTAAATCCTAAATAGCTTTGTAGGAGTAAAACGAAAATATAATAGAATAGGGGAAAGACTGCGACCCTATATTCCATTTTTATGTACCTTAAGTTTCAAAAACTTCAAAAATTTTATTTTTTCTAACTCAACTTTTCAGGTTTAACAATGCAGTTCGTCTGGAACAATTGAAGTTATACCAGCTCCTTGTTTCCTATAATAGTGCCCTTTTGGCCCACGAGCCAGTAACCAGACCTTTATTACGATTACTAGAGCAATGTGCCAACGATATTTTGCCGTTCGAAGTGGAAAAAAAACTCGTGATTTTATTAAATCAACTCTGCGTTGCTCTTATGCAAAACCTCGCTCTTTTGGATCTTTTCTTTCATCCCTCGGCCACTGGCAAAAATAAGTACGTATTTTTTCTCAAATAGACAGCTCTATTACCTTCAAAATAAAATAAAATAGCTTAAACGAGGGGTTAATTACTCGGATTTTTGGTGTACAATAGATTGCATGGGATTGCAAAATATTGCATGAGATTCTACAGGATTGCACGAAAGTTTATTGAGATTGCAGGGGATTGCCAGAAGTGCATGGGATTGCAAGTGGTGCATGGGATGGCAAGTGGTGCGTGGGATTGCAAGCAGTGAGTGGAATTGCACGAAGTTGTATAGCAATTGCATGGAATTGCACGAGATTGAAAAAGATTGTCGAGAGAGTTTTGCAGGAAAAATGAACCCCTCGAGTTTAAGAGTTAAAATTAAAATGGGTTTTAATAGGTTTCATAATATTTCTCAGGTTCATCATTTTCACTCTTTTGATTCCGCACATTCATCGAGAAGGAGGTGTGGGACAACAAGCTCGAGATGCAATGCTACTTTGCATGTCGCTCTCGAAAAAGAACGATGAAGTCGGAAATTATATTGCGGATCCATCTACTGGAGTCTGCCCTGTAAGTTTATGTTTTGTAGTATTATTTTAGAAAATGGGAGATACGTTAGATGGAAAAGAAAATCCACAAAATACTAAAGTTATTATTTTTTCCTTAATCAGGTCCTAGCCACGGGGTTGAACGCGCTTTATTCAGCCTTGCCTCGAAAATTGGACATCGAAACAGACGACTGGCATCGATTAACCCCAGACGACATCAATGATATGCCAGCTCTCACACAATTGATGAACTCCCTCGAATTTTGTAATGCCGTCGCCCAAGTCGCTCATCCCCTTGTTCAAAAGCAACTACTAGATTTTTTGTACAACGGCTTCTTGGTGCCGGTGATGGGACCAGCTTTGTTACAGGTATAGATTAGAAAATTCAGCTTAATCTATTTGAATCATCTGCCGCTTTTCATAACTGAAGTTTAAAACTCGAGTCATTGAATTTTTAATTTTGTAAAGCAAGGCATGTGAATATTCCCCAAATTCTATTTTTCCTAATATTCATTTGACCTCAAACCGTGTGACCAAATCAATATTTTATTCTTATTCTAATTACTATTTTGCATAATTTTTATTTCACCGAAACGCCATATGCTATAATTTATGTAGCCTAGCGCTATACTTGACTGGTTAGTTTTACGGAAAATTCCATTTTGGCAATTCCAAAGATTTTTTTAAATTCCAGCGAAAATTCTGCTCGACCACTTCAGCGATTTAGCTAGCGATTTCTTGCCTAATAGTATGTGCCCAAAACCCCCTAAAAATGAAGTATTAGATTTTTCAAATCAGAACTTTACGTTTGGCATTTGATTTTTTCGTCAATTTCACTTTTATTTTCAAACTGCATAAAAAAAGACAATGTATAACTGTTGTTAAAGTGTACTGGCTGAATTTATTCGTTTCACAGAGAATTTTTAGGTAAAATATTTACCATACACTTACGTTAAAAACTAAAAAAGGCCATCTTCAAAGTTGTCTATAAATTCACTAAATTTTGCAAAACCTAATGACTATTTTAAATCATTTTTGTCTTACCAAATTACTATTCGTCATAATTTTTATTTTAGAGCAGTTTCATGCCAAATCATCTGAAGAATTTCAGCTATTGTTAGTAATTTTGTTGAAAATTCTAGTACCCGTTCTCTTAAGTGTTGAAAGAAACCCCCTTAAATAAATTTGGAAAATTTAAAAAAACTAAGGAGATATTCAAATTTGAAAATGTTGGTACTTTTTTCTTTGAACTTTCATAACTTTGGTGATTTTAATGCTATCAAGTTTTTTTTTAATAGTTCCTAATAAAACGCAGTTTTGAAAAAATATTTTTTTAAGCAAAATATTTCAAAAACTTCTTGGATTTTTCAAAAATAAATCTTTAAACTGAATTTCTGAAGAAAAAAAAAACACTTTTTATTTTCTTTAATTTTTTTTATAGATATACACACGATGTGAAAAATCATGTAAACAATAGACGAATATTATACTCGTATGCACGAACTTCCTACGTTCTTGATTATTTCTCTAAAACTAAGGGAGATCCCACTTTGACATTTAGAGGACATTGCAAGCTATCTATAAAACAAATTAAAGAAAATAAATAGTGGATTTTTTCAGAAATTCAGTTTAAATATTTGTTTTTGAAAAATCCAAGAAGTTTTAAAAACTTTTGTTTTCAAAAACTATTTTTTTCAAAACTGGGTATTATTAGGAATAATTAAAAAAGTAATTAAAGTCACCAAAGTTATGAAAGTTGAAAAAAAGGACAAAAATTTTCAATTTTGAACATCTTTTTTTTTTAATTTTTCAAAAATTATGTTAGGGTTTTTCTTTCAATACCTAAGAGAACTGATACTAGAATTTATATTTTTCCGAATTGCCATTCGTCATAATTTGTATTCTTCCGAATCGTCATTTAACCATTTTCCATCAATTGAATTTTTCATAAAAATGGCGATTTTAATTTCGCGCAACTATTTTTATGCGGTCGGCTGGTCGCCATTTTTATGAAAAATGAAATTTCTTTGCATGAAGATTCGGAAATATAAAAATTATGACAAATCAAATTTCCGAAAAATAAAAATGATGGAAAATCGTTATTCAGAAAAATAAAAATGATGTCAAACGGCAATTTGGAAATATAAAATTGAGGTCAAATGGTTATTCGTCAAAGTGAAAATGATTTCAAATGGTTACTCGGTCAAATAAGAACGATTTCAAATGGTTATTGGGTAAAATAAAAGTTCTTTCAAATGATTGTTCGATAAAATAAAAATTATGCCAAATAGAAATTCCGAGAAACAACTATTATTCCAAACAGTCATTCGGAATAATAAAAATGATGTCAAATAGTATTCGGGAAATATAAAAATTATGGCAAATCACAGTTCGGAAGAATAAAAATTAGGCAAATTGAGAAATCATATAAATAAAAATTATACCTAATTGTTTTTCGATCATACGAATTTTCGTAAAATAAACATTAGGGGAAATAAAAGGTGTTTGATCGCGAGTGAGAATACGTAAAAGTTTTCTCTGTGCTTGAACGGGCCTACTGATTTGAGGAATATCCATGCTCCTCTTGTACAGCAAGTATCCGATTTGCATCTCTTGGCCAGTGCATTACAATACCAGTTTTGCTAGTTTAATGACCTTTTCAAGCTAAAATTGTAAATAGAATCATTTGAAGGCATTCGAATTGCCAAATACTTGAATTTCAAAGTTCTTCACAATTAAAAGCAGCTAAATTATTATATGTTCATTCATTTCAATAACTAATGCTGCAATTCTAAAAAAAATCAAATTTTGAAAGCCTTCAAATTTTCTCTTATGTAATTCGCTAAAAAAAATTCCAATTCAACCCTTGATGCTAATCGACATTTACTTCAGGATCTTCAAACCCAGTTTAAGAATCTTTACATTCTCACAATTAATCAGAAAAATAATCAGTCACTGATCAAGTTAAAGGAACTAGCTTAATATTTCTATGCTTTTTTGTTCATAAAATCTGGAAATAAAGTAAGAAGCCTCTGTGATTAAAATTTTTTGTTACAGTTATTGTGTGATTGGTGGTGGAACTTTTAAATTAATATGTCACTGTTAATATGTTTTTGTGTAAAATATTGTAATTATAAGAAGGTTGAGGTCATTGACGCTAATGTATGTGGTTGTCGGTGGCACTGTGGTGATTTTTCCATCATGCTTGTAGGATTCTCTTGACTTGACTCTAGATCAGCTTGATGCACCGCAAAACAGGGTTCGTACCACTCAATACACCTATTTATTAATCCCTTTCAATTTATTATTGCACAAGCCTTTTTTATTCACATGCTGCTTTTTGCACCTGCTTTTTATCATATTTTTATTATAATATCATTAATCAATCTCTTTTTTGTGCGAACTGTGATGAATTTTGTTATTAGTTTTTTCTTTTGTAATAGACTTTTACGCAAAATGATTGATTTTATTTTGTAACAACTTGTTTTTTGTATTTTGAAGTATTCTTTTCTTTGCGAGTTTAACTAAATTTGCAATAACTATTATTCAAATAACGAATTTTTCAACGAGGCATGCCTAAGGGTAAAGCAGTGGTTAAAGAATTTTTAGAAAATGGATAGAACAAATATTTATTTTGCAATTTGCAGTCCACTGTAGAGGATCTAGTCGCAGCAACTGCTTACTTCGATTTATTTCTTCGGTCCGTTACCGAGCCTGGCTTGCTGCGTTCGTTAGTCAGATTTTTATTGGAGGATAATTACGACGAATGCCGCATTCTGGATAGCTTGATCCAAAGAATATCGTCTAAGTCACGGGTAAGTTTGATTATTAATATTACATTATCTAGAATTGCAGGGATGCCAGTCCGTCCCCTTTTTCCCCTAATCCCCCTTTTTTCCCCTAACCCCCCTTTTCCCCTTTCCGCTCCTTAAATTTGAAAAATCCCTAAAATCGAGAATTTTGACCCAATTTCTCCCTTTTTTCACAAAGTTTAGATTCATTTTTGTAAGAATTATCACATAGTTTCAAGAACAAAGAAGTCTCGCGAAAAATATTAGAGGTTAAATTGCAATGTAAGAACGAGTATTAGATACGTGTTTTAGGTTTTAAGGTACCACTGTAAAAAATTTCGGAAATTTTCCCACTAATTTTGTAGGTAAAATTTCCAACTTTGGGTAGGAAATATTATTTTCCTAAAAAAGTTGGAAATTTTCCCAATACTTTGGAAAGTTTTCCTTTTGGAATGGAAATATTTTGATCGGTTTGGGAAATTTTATATAAATGTTTGGGAATGAAAAATTCCTACAATATTTGGGAAATTTTCCCAATTTATACTCAGAAAAATTCTCACTTTCATAGGAAATATTCTATTTGCCTTTGGAAAATTTGCACATATGTTCGGGAATAAGAAAATTCCATACTATTTAGACAATTTTTCAATTTCAGGAGTAATTTTACAAAACGATTTCTAGGAAAAATTTCTAGTACTACGTAGGAACATTTTTTTTCCATATAAATAAGCACTTTTTCTCAAATTCGATTTTTTTTTAGATAATATTCCTTGTTTACTTGCATTGAAGTACATCTTTCACAGGCAAAAATCTAATTATTAAATTGCATATAATTACCAATACATTTGAAAATTTGTAATTACGATTCGTAAAAATATTACGTTATATGTACAATATTTTTGAGAAAGGCAGAGATATTACGTGCAGTTTTAATTTTTGCGTCAAAACATTAATTTAATAATTGTTTAAAACTTTTCTCGAAAAAACCTTTCAGGTATTTCTTTATAAAACATTTAGTGTCACATTAATTTGAAGTAAAATTATTTGTTACAATACACACGCTTCGAAAGAGCAAATTATAGATTCTTTATCGTAAAAAAGCTTGTATTATTACACTAATTAGAAGTGAAAATATTTTTGAAAATTAAACGTTCCTAAAGAGCACCTTACAGTTTATTTATAATAATGAACAACATTCAGTATTACATTAATTGAAAAGAAATATTATTTCACATTTTTCGTGGAATCAACCAAATTTTTGTTTGTGTAAAATCTGCAGCAAAATTTTTATCCAAAACATTTGGTTAAATTAAGAAAATATTTGTTTTATTCAACAAAATTAAGTTTTAAAAGACTATAGTCATCTTTTTGGGCCCCCATCTATATTCCTGTAACAATATAACTACGGTTAATTTTTGCTAGTTCTATTAAAAATATGAGCTTCTTTTTATACGTTGATCTTGTAATATAACAAATTTCACTTCAAAAGTTGACAGTTTAGAGGAAAACCCTTTTTTTTAAATTAATTATTGTAAAAAAATCAAGCATTTCTTATTTCTGGATCCTAAAGCCAATCACAACATCAACTACGAAGAATCCAAGAATCCTTTTTTTTTTGTTCAAAATTTAGCTATTTTGTTGAAAATTTTTGTTTGTTGTAAACTAATTTTTTAAACTGAAAATTCAACTATTCCATGTTGACAATTGATTTCTTTGGTGGAAAATTTAACTATTATGTTAAAAATTCCTTTAAAAATTCAAAATTTGTTTGAAAATTCATGTATTTAGTTAAAAATCAACTTTTTTGGTGGAAAATTAATGTTTTTGGTTGAAAATTCATTTCTGTGATTGAAAATTAGTTTTTTCTTATTGCAAACTTTTTTTTATCTGAAAATTTAACCATTCCATTTTTTGTCGAAAATTTATCTTTTTTGGTAGCATTTAATCTTCTTGGTTGAAAATTCATCTGTTTCATTGAAAATTCATCTATTATGTTGAAAATTCATCTATTTTGTTGAAAATTTGCCCTTTTTTTTGGTAGAAAATTAATCTTTTGGATTGAAAATAGGTATAACTATTTTGTTGAAAATACGTTCTTTTTTTTGTTGAAAATGAATTTTGTTAAATGAAAATTTAATTATTCCATGTTTGGATTAACATTTATCTCCTTCAGTTAAAAATTCAGCTATTTAGTTGAAAATTTCTGTCTTTTGTTGAAACTTTGTCTTTGTGGTAGAATATTAACCTGCTTGGTGACTAATTCACCTTTTTGGTTGACCATTGATTTCTTTGGTGGAAAATTGAACTATTATATTGAAAATTCCTTTATAAATTCAAAATTTGTTTGAAAATTCATGTATTTAGTTAAAAATCAACTTTTTTGGTAGGAAATTAATGTTTTTGGTTGTAAATTCACCTGTTTCATTGAAAATGTATCTATTTTGTTGAAAATTTGTCCTTTTTTATAGAAAATTAATCTTCTGGATTGAAAATATGTATAACTATTTTGTTGAAAATTGTTTTTTTTTTTTTCGTTGAAAATGAATATTGTTAAAATAAAATTTAATTATTCCATGTTCAGTTTGACATTTGTCTTCTTCAGTTGAAAATTCCGCTATTTTTTTGAAAATTTGTCTATGTTGATGTAAAATTCATCTTTTAGATTGAAAATTCAACTATTGGATTAAAAAATCATTTTATTGGTTGAAGATTCATTATTTTAGTTAAAAATTAATTTCTCCGCTTAAAAATTTAACTGTTTTTTTGAAAATTCATTTTTTTAAATAAAAATTAGTTATTTTTTGTTAAAAATTGATATTTTTGAGTAAGTTTTGGTTTTCAACAAAAATAATTGAATTTTTATATAATGCAATGAAAATATTGAAAAATGGTTGTTCATCGCTTGTTGCAAAAATACAACTTTTGATTGATATTTAACAATAATGTTACTTTTTCTCGTGTCTAATACAAATTTTAATTCTGCTGGATATGTCTGGCTTTCGTAAAATAATAAAATCTTACATTAGTAAATCTTACTTTTTTGTCAGTTTTATTATGCACATAAATGTAACATTCTTTATCACTGCCCTTCAATTGAAACTGAAATTCTTAATTATGTGTGTAAATTTGGCAATATTTTTTCCTTCCAGTTTTTCAAAGTACCTAATCGGCATTGAGGAAAAGCGAAATGAAATAATAAAACTCTGACATTTTATAATATTTATATATTATATATGTATAATAAATGAAAAAGTCGTTTTTTATAATCGATTGACCTATAATAATACACTGTATTAAAGAGTACTGAAGTTATCGTCATTTATAATATTTGGAAAAATTTTTTTTTACAGAATAACTTTTTTCATTAACATAATTCGAAGTTCATGTAGGAATAGAAAATAGTCCTTAATTCGTGACTCATCCAATGAGCACCATAAAATTATAAATACAAACAAAGTGGAAGCACCCGAGATCGAATTCACAGCTAGTTGTTATTATTATTTTCACAGGGAACTATTTAGTTTTTTCTTAGTATATTTTAATAAAAGGTTTTTTTTTATTTTGAAATACTGTTGTGCAATTGTCATGGTCGTGAAGTTACAACTGTATGACTATAAATTCTTCGAATTTCAAAATATTATTATTCATCAAGTGTAAATAAATCAGGTCTATTTAATTTTTCAGCTCTGCATAGTAACCCTCGCCCTCTTCGAGACCCTAGTTGACCTGAACTGTGAGGACGTGATGCTAGAACTTTGTTTGGGTGCTCTGAGTCCTTGCACCCATGTGATGCTTTCCCAACGTCGGAGGTTACGAGACATCGACCCTTTTGGTCGTGGAGCAGAAAAATTTCTCTCCCTCGCACCAAAATGCTGTATGCCTTTCTCCGTCATCTCCACGCCGCCAAACTCCTTGCCACCAGTGCCTTCCTCAGTCCGGAGAAAAAGCTCCTCGACATCCGACAGCACCAAGTCCCTCCCAGCACCAAACAACTACAGCTGTCGAACCACAGAAAGCCTTTATGGAAATTATCATGCCTATCTTTGTGACGCCAGGCAAAAGATTGCCTCTTGCCAAATTGCCTGCTCGACCTGGTCCAGCCAGTATGATGGCGAACCAACCAAAGACAGCAACACCAGCAGTGCCACAACTTTAGCCGAGGAAAATTTTAACGATCAGAGCTTTAACAGGCGAGATAGCAGTGGATTAAATGACGACGAGGCTATAGAAAATTTAACCTTGAGTGAAGACGTTCCAGACTCTTCGCAGATGCAGAATATTTTTGATAATATTCAATCTCTCCTGGAAGTAAGTGGAGAAAGTGCGGACACTTTGAAGCTTGATTCGACGACGAATAGTATCTCGACAGTAGAAAATCAGGCGAAGTTAGATGCTGATATTGCGGAGCTACTGAATGAAGAAATCGGAGGTGGGGAAACCTTTGGTGAAACTTTGATTATGGACAAAAAAGGTAGGTAAAATATTTTAAGGCATTTAAATTACATTACTTAATGCTTTTTTAAAGCGATGCTACTATTTTTCTGTCATTTTGAAAAAAATTATACTAATGCTACTATTTTCTCAAATTGCTTGATAATACAACTATTTTTTCACTATGCCTGTGCACAAACATATTTTTTCAAAAGTCTCAACAGATTTCAAGGGTTCTTGAAGGATTTCAACGGTTTTTTAAAGATTTTGGGGTATTTTAAAAGATTCTAGAGGATTTCACGCGATTTTATGGAAGCTGTATAATGTATACCAGATTTCCTAATAGCTAAGGCCTGTGGATGTTGGAGGATGTTTAAGCGAATATACATAAAATTCTTGTATTAGATCAGCAGAATTTCTGAAACAAGGTTTTCAATTTGTCCAAAAGTTTTGTTATCAAAATTGTTTGCTTATAAGTAGTATTGGTCGTGAAATTGCAAGAGAATTCTTGATAACTATAAAATTTCTTAGAAACAAATCGGATATCATTTTCAGGAATGCTGATGAGGGTAATATTACTGTTTGTATGAAAAAGTCTTAATATATTAGAGATATGGAAAAATCACTTGATAATAAATAAAATTTGGATAAATTAGATAAAATCAGTTTTAAAAATTAAAAAATCATACTTTTAGAATGCCTGTTAATTTGAGAGAGAATGGACTTCTGGGAAAATATTAATACTGAGGATTCGGTTCTCGCCAGATGTTATAGATTGAGAAAGGTTCATCAGGAAAACTATCATTTGAAATTGGTTTTTTCAACTATTAACACTACTCCTTCTAAATTTTTAGTATAAAATTTCAATTTGATACTTAAACAGGGTGTCTCCCGTACCTGGAAAAACTGGAATTGTCAGGGAATTTTTTTCAGGAAATTTTTTCAAGATCGTGCTTTTTTACAATTGCAATACAAAATTTAATAGAAATGATTATTCATTTGTAAAAGTAGATACTGTATTTAACTATTTTGTTGAAAATTATTTGTTTTGTTTTGTTCGAAACTAATTTTTATAACTGGAAATTTAACTATGCTATTTGAATATTCCATCATTTTATTTCAAAATTCATATCTTTTTTTTTAACATTAATTTTTTAAACTAAAAATGTAACTATTAAATTTTTTTGTTGAAAAATTATATTTTTTACTTGAAAATTCATATTTTTTTGTTAAAAATTTGTCTTTTCTTGGTAGAAGGTAATCTTGTTTGAAGATTCATCATTTTTGTTGAAAATTCATCAGTTTGGTTGGAAATTAATTTGTTAACTGCAAATTAACTAATTCTTGTTTTTTGGTTGAAAATTGTTATTATTTTTTTTTTTAACTGAAAATTTAATTATTCCAATTGAATATTCCATCATTTTAGTCGAAAATTCATTACTTTTATTACAAATTAATGTTTTTATATGATAATTTGACTATTCAATTTTTTGTTGACAATTAATTTTTTTTTTTTTTTTTGAAAATTCATATATTTGCTGAAAATCATATTTTTGTAGAAATTAATCTTCTTCGTTAAAAATTCATCTTTTTGGTTGAAAATTCAACTATTCCGGTTACAGAATCATCATTTTAGTTAAATATTTATCTATTTTTTGTTTAAAATTGAACTATTCCAGTTTGAAGGTTCAGCATTTTAGTTTAAAATTCATCAGGTTGGTGGAAAATTAATTTTTTAAACTGAAAATTTAACCTTCAATTTTAGTTGAAAATTCATCAGTTTGGTGGAACATTAATTTTTTGTTTAAAATGGGTATTTTTTGTTTGTACATTCAACTATTTCGTTAAAAATTCATCTTTTTGTTTAAAATTCATCTATTTCAGTTGAAGATTCATCGGTTTAGTTAAAAATTCATCATTTTGGTGGAAAATTAATTTTTTCAACTGAAAATTGAACTATTCCATTTTTGGTTGAAAATTAATCTTTTTTAGTTAAAAATTAATTTATTTGGTAGAAAAATGTCTTTTTTGTTAGAAAATTAATCTTTTTGGTTGAAAATTCATCTTTTTGGCTTAAAATTCAATTATTTCAATTGAAGATTCATCATTTTACTTGAAAATTCATCAGTTTGGTTGAAAATTCATTTTTTCAACTGAAAATTTAACTATTCCATTTTTGGTTGAAAATTGATCTTTTTCAGTTGAAAATTAATTTATTTTCTTGAAAAATGTCTTTTTTGTTAAAAAGTTAACCATTTTGGTTGAAAGTTCAACTATTCCAGTTATAGATTGATCATTTCAATTAAAAATTAATCTTTTTTGTTTAAAATGCAACTATTCCAGTTGAAAATTCATCAGTTTGGTGGAAAATTAATTTTGTCAACTGAAAATTTAACCATTTTATTTTTGGTTGAAAATTGATCTTTTTTAATTAAAAATTCAACTATTTAGTTGAAAATTGGTCTTTTTTGGTTGAAAATTCAATTGTTTTGTTGAAAATTCATTTATTAGGTTGAAAATTGTCTTTTCTGGTAAAAAATTATTTTGTTGTTGAAAATTCAATTCCAGTTAAAGATTGATAATTTTAGTTGAAAAGTCATCTTTTTTGTTTGATATTCAACTATTCCAGTTGAAGATTCCTTATTTTAATTGAAAATTCATCAGTTTGGTGGAAAATTAATTTTGTCAACTGAAAATTTAACTATTCAATTTTTGGTTGACAATTAATTTTCTTATTTGAAAATTCAACTATTTCGTTGAAATATCATTTATTTTGTTGAAAAATGTTTTTTTTTTGTTAGAAAATTAATATTTTTTGTTGAAAATGCATTCATTTCAGTTAAAGCTTGATCATGTTATTAAAAATTCATCTTTTTTGTTTAAAATTCAACTATTCCATTTGAAAATTCATCAAATTGGTGGAAATTTAATTTTTTCTACTGAAAATTTAACTATTCTATTTTTGATTGAAAATTGATCTTTTCAAGTTCCAAATTCAACTATTTGGTTTAAAATTTGTCATTTTTAGTCAAAAATTCAACTATTTCGTTGAAAAATTCATTCACTTTTTTGAAAATTGTCTTTTTTGTGGAATATTAACCTTTTGGTTGGAAATTCAACTATTTCAGTTAAAGGTTCATCATTGTAATTGAAAATTCGTCTTTTTTGTTTAAAATTCAGCTATTCTACTTGAAGATTCCTCATTTTAGTTGAAAATTCATTAGTTCAGTCAAAAATTAATTTTTTGGACTGAAAATATGTATGTATTTATATGTATGTATACTTCTATCGTAAGCGGAACAAATTCGGGAATTGTCCGGAAATTTCGTGGGCAAAATTTAGTAGACACGCTGATTAAATTTAACTTGAATTGACTTGTTTTTGCTTGACTTTAAGTGCCGAATTCAAATTTCATTTACAGGTTCAGACAGTGGGATCGACGAATCAAATACGGCAATGAATTCGCTTTTATCAATTGGAGAGAGCAGCGGATACGAGAGTTTCGCATTCAAAGGATCTTCTGAATCTACACCTGATAGCGAACCCAACGAGGATCGAATAAGCGAACACGAAGAAACGATTATGGAATCTGGTAGTGAACCCAGTGTCCAATTCCATGGTTTTACAGAAACAAACGAAGCTGGTTCTTCGAGTAGAGAAACTTCAAGTAAGGAAAATGCTTTCCGTCGAGCCGTTTTGAACGGACAACCAAGCGTAGGCATTTTCCTGGATGTTGTTTTAAGGAAATTGGAATGCATGATGGCTAACAACGTTTATGTGAATTTGCACCTGACGGGTCTTATCAGCAGGCTCGCGATTTATCCACAGCCTTTGCTACAGTCGTTTCTTCTGAATCATTCGCTTGTTTTTCAGCCGAGTATCAAATATCTGTTTCAGGTGTGTATATTGTTTTTATTCCTACGGTCCATTTTCCATCATTTTTTTATAGATTATATAACAAACTATTTCATCATATACTGACAGTTTGAATAACGATGCCAGCAAAATATTTTTTTTTTGTTCAGCCAACGTTGTCGCTGCCGAAGCTTCAATTATACCGCGAAAATTTCAGTAAATTCAATATCAATGACACCGTTTTTTCTTATTTACAGTTCTTAAAAATTAGCAGATTATTTTTCTCATTGACAAAATATGACTCGCCGCGTGTGTAATAATCCGCCACCGTACTTTTAATATTTTTTTATTATTAAAAAAAAAGCATTTTCAAGGTATTTCCGGAAGTAGAAATTCACCAACGTAGAATTAAATTCGACTATTTGAATTTGATTCGAATTTTCTATCAGGTTTCATTTACCACGTTTTCGGACATATTTGTCACATAAGTGTGTTAAATTATTTTATTTTCATACAAAAATTGTATTTTTAAAGTTGAAAAGTAAGAAAAATGTGACATTTATGTGCATGATGAAACTGAGAAAAAAAAAGTTATTCTTATATATAGTATTTCAATTTATATCTGACATTAGCACAAGTAACTTTATTGTTAAATAACAGTCAGAATGGTATTTTTACAGCAAATGAAAAATAATCATTTTTTAATATTTTCATTGCATTATTTACATTTAAATAATTATTTTGGAAAACCAAAACAAACGATTAATCAGTTCTTGCTCGAAACATCCTATAAATTTGACGTTGGTCCCTGTATTTTTCGCGCAATATAACTATTTAATAAAATTCAACTATCTTTGGATGAAAGTTGATTCTTTTTGGTTAAAAATTCGTCTGTTGGGATGAAAATTTAAATATTTTGTAGAAAAATTGCCTTTTTGGATAGAAAATTCATCATTTTGGATAGAAAATTCCTCTTTTATGGTAGAAAAGTCTTATTTTTTGGTTGAAAATTCATCTTTCTTGGTTAAAAATTAACTTTATTGTTGAAAATTCAACTGTTTTTTTTTTAAATTCGTCTTTCGGGGTTGAAAATTATCTATTTGTTGAAAATTCATCTTTTCAGGCTGATAGTTTCTAATAAATACGTCTTTTTGGTTTGAAAATTCAACTGTTTGGTTGAAAATGCAACTGCTTTTAGTTGAAGTTTAATCTCTTTCATTTGAAAATTCGACCATTTGGTTGAAAATTCATATTTGTAGGTTCAAAAATTCAGTTATATTGTTCAAGTCATCTTTTTGGTCGAAAATTCAACTGTTTTGTTGAACATTGGTCTTTTTGAATGAAATTTCTCCCTTTTGGATTCAAAATTCATCGTTATAGTAGAAAGGTATCTTTCTGATTAAAAATGTACCTTTCTTGATTGAAAATAAACTATTTGGTTTTTATTAAAATTTTTAAATTAAATTACTTTGTTGAAAATTCATCTTTCTTTGTTGAAAATGATCTTTTCTGTTGAAAATTCAACTTTCCAGGTTGATAATTCAATTGTCTTTTAAATAATTCGTCTTTTTGACTTGAAAATTCAATTATTAGGTTGAAATTTAATCTTTTGCGTTTGACAATTTGACCAGTTGGTTGAAAATTCATCTTTGTAGGTTGAAAATTCAAATATTTGACTAATACTGCAATTAGTTTGTTAAAAGTTTGTTTCTTTTGCTTGAAAGTTTTCAACTATTTAGTGTGGATTTTTTTTAGATTTCGAGTCGATCCGAGCCCTGAATAGTGAATAATTTGAAGTAGAAGAACTTTGAATGGGAAGCGTTGTATAATTTTAGATTAAAACCTTCAAAATTCTTTCGTAAAATTTTATTTCAAATTGGAAAATGTTTAAATTGGAAGTATTTTAGATTGAGACTTTATAAATGATACAATTTCAAATTTTAAAAAGGTTTTAAATTCAGCAAATTATTAATAAATTTACACATCATTTAAAATAAACTAGATTTAAACATATTAAATTAGAAACTGTTCCATTTAAATTATTTCAAATACAAAATTTTCAGTTTTGAATATGCAGTACTATAAGGATTTTATTCTTGATGATATCCAAATTAAAATCGTTCAATTCTTATAGATTTTCCTTTGTAATTGTACAATTTCAATTTTTTTTTAAATTTGGACATTGTACAATCTTAAAAGTATCGAATTGGTATTTATTTGAGTTTGATACCTATTCAGTTTTAAACGTGGCAAATTTTAATGGTAATACCTTTTTATTTAATTTACTTGAGTATTAAATAATATTTCAGTTTTAAGAAGACTTGAATGTATAAGTTAAAAATTCAAAATATCTAAAGAATCTTAAAAATCCAAATTTGAAAAAGAAAAAGCTTTTTCAAATTTGGATTTTAAGACTTAAAGGTATGTGTCAATAAAAACTTTTTTTAAATCTTATTTCACAGGTGCTGGCTTATATGAAACAGAAGATCGATAATTTTTTATCAAAACACGACGATGTTGATTCACTCGTGGAACAAGCCAGGTCATTTTTAATTGGACGGGAAGATAAACTGGTGAACGCGAGAAAAAATGCATTGGAGGCAGCAGCTCGATCTTCTTCAACTGAACGGAAAAATTCCACGAATAGCGAACCATACACAAGAGGTGAAGACAATAAATTTAATAAATAAATCAATTATGAATCAGCTTTCTTCTAATCTAATTTCTTTAATCATTATACAAAAATTTAAAGCAATATTTTTACTTTTTAAGGTGAGCCAAAAAGAAGGAGTTTGACTTCTTCACTAACACAAATGTTTAGAAGATCGAGTGGAAGTTCGTCTTTTAGCAGTTTAACCAGCCCCCCTTCCAGTATTTCCGAAGAATATATGGAAATTGTTCCCGACGGTTCTGGATACAGGTAATTTCATTTTAAATTAGTAAGTTACTATTATAATAAACTAGGCACGCGCCAACCCTCACTTCAGGTTTAACGTTTTTTTTGTGTGTATTTTTCTATGTTTATTCAGATTGGGCAGTTAGGGGTGTCGGGCGGGCAATTAGGGAGATCGAGCGGGCAGTTAAGGAAGAGAGGAGGGATATATCTATTTTGTATAGATTTTTATATGTCCTCCCATTCCATATTTTATAAAATACTAGAACATTTTGCTCGCTCTGCGTGCAAATTACCTTTTCTTTAGAGAAAAAAAAACTCGAAATATAATTTTCTGCGAAAAAAAGCGAGAAAACGTATGTAAATTCAATTTATTTTAAATTTTCATCCAAACAGGTGCATTTTTAACCAAAAAAGGTGAACTTTCCAACAAAAAAGATGATTTAATTAATTTTCTTCCAAAAAATGTGAATTTTCAATAAAGGACATAAATTTATAACCAAATAGTTGAGTTTTAAACCAAGAATATTTATTTTCTACAAGTAAAGACGAAGTTTCAACAAAATTCATGAATTTTTAACCAAAATGATTAACTTTATAACAAAAAAGACTAATTTTTAACAAATTACATAAATTTTCAAATAAATAGTCTTAACAATTGATGTGATATGAGTCCAAATTTTATTTGATTAATTTGTAGTTTATCTATTTTTTTCCTTTTCTAAAATTTCTAACTAAATATTTTAATTTTCAACCAAAAAAGGTCAATTTTTATCCACAAATTGAGTAGATAAATTTATATTGGGGAGAATTAATTTTCATTAAACAAAAACGAATTTTCTATAAAAGAGTCTGATTTTGCACGAAATAGTTGAATTTTGTACCATATTGTTGAATTTTCAAGCCAAAAAGACTAATTTTCTATAATGCAGTTGAATTTTTAACCCGAGAATATGATTTTTTAATAAAAAAAGTTAATTTACAACCAATCAATTGAATTTTCAACAAAATAGTTAAATTTTCAGTTAAAAATTCATTTTTAACGGAAAAAAACGAATTTTCAATTAAAGTTATGAATCTTGAACTAAAAAAATGAAATTTTTAGAATGTAGATCAAGTTTCAACCAAGGAGTTGAATTTTTAACCTAAAAACATGAATTTTGAACGAAAAATTTAATAGTTTATATTTTAAAAAAATTAATTAAAAATAAAAAACAGTTCGATTTAACCAACAAATATGAATTTTCAACAAAATACTTTACTTTTAACCAAAAAAGTTGATGTTCTACCAAAAACGACGAATTTTCAACAGAATACGTAATTTGTCCACCAAATAGTTCAATTTTCCTCCAAATTGTTGAATATTTTCGAGCCAAAATTACGACTTTTCTAGAAAACAGTTGAATTTTCAACCCTAAGATGTGAATTTTTAACAAGAAAGTTAATTCTCAACCGAAACAGATTGATTTTGAACCATACAGTTGTATTTTAACAAAACAAAACAAAAATGAAATTTCTACAGAACGATATGAATTTTGAAACCAAAAAGATGAATTTTTAACAAAATAGTTGAATTTCCAATAACAAAAAATGGGGTAGTCATAAAAAAATTCAAATCAAATTGTTAAATTTTTAAGTTAAATGGACGAATTTTCAATAAAACAGTTGAATTTTCAACCAAGAAGTATGACTTTTGAACAAAATTGTTGAATTTTCAACAAAATACTTGATTTTTAACCAAAAAATTAATTCTCTATCAAAAGCCGAATTTTCAACAAAATACGTAATTTTTTCACCACAAAGTGGTAAATAGATTTAATCTATTGGGGTAAAGACATAATTTAAAAAATTATTTTAAATATTACAGATGATTCAAGTATTTCCATTCATTTACCAAATTTAGAACTCATAACTCGAATCGATGAACCATTGATGGCATTCTTTTATTCTTTTAATTTTAATTCTTTCATTTTTTGAAAATTCATTATTTATCTTGATTTATTAATATTATGAATTAATTAAATGAATCGATTATTTAACCAACCTATCTATTCAATAAAGAATAGAAAGCCGAAGTAATACACATTTCGTACACTTAAATTATACTACTAAATAAATGCATTAATATATGTGAGGTGCTTGATTGAATTATAATAAACTTTTTTATTTAATCTTGCTTAAAATTTCATAAATTATAAATGATAAATAATTCAAGTACAAAAATCTTTAATTTATAAATATCTCTAAGAAAACCTAAATGCACTAGTGGTGCACCTGGGAAAGAGATTCATTACTTAAAATTCTATTCAAGTTAAATAAATTCGGCTTAAAATCAATCTTACACTTATTTAAAAAATTTATATCTTTAAATTTAAATATTTTGTTACATTTGGAATGGTTAGTGAGTAAGGGAGTTTGGGTGGACAGTTACGGAGGTAGCGGACATTTGAGAAGTAGCGAGCAGTTAAGGAGATAGTAGACATTTAGGGAGGTCTGGTGGTCATTTAGAGAGGCTAATCGGGCATTTGAGAAGGTTAGGCACGCAATTTGAGTGGTCGAGCTGGCATTTAGGAAGTTTGGACGGGCATTTATGGAGGTCGGGCGGGGATTTGAGAAGGTTTTTGCAAACATTGAGGAACATAGTTGGCATTTAGAGAGGTCGGGCGGACATTTAGACAGTTAAAAAGTTAGCGGGCATTTAAGGAAGTTGTGCGGGCATTAAGAGAATTTGGTCGGGCAGTTAAGAGGTAGCAGACATTTATAGGGACGTCGGGCAGGCATTTAGAGAGGTTAATCCGGCATTTTAGACAATTGGGCGTGCCTTTATGAAGGTTAATCGGGCAGTTACGGAGGTAGTAGACATTTAAGGAGGTAGCAGGCATTAAGAATGGTTGATCGAGAGTCTAGGAAGGTAGCGGGCATTTAGAGAGGTCGGACGGGCAGTTAGGGCAGTAGCGGGAATTTGGAGAGGGTATCGATTCCCGAAACAGCATAGAGCGATTATTAATTTTCTGCATGAATTAGTCACTACTTTAATCCAAAAATAAAATACTGCTTCCCCTTTTTACAGATATTACACGAAAACATCCTGGGAGTCACCAAGTGAAATCACCCCGGTTCAAAATGTAGTTCTCTGTGCTGTCGTTCTCGATGAATGGCTGAAGGAATTAGCAGCGATTACTCAGGAACACGCGATTGTTTCTCTTACCAACAGTCCAGATTTGAAGACCTAGCCTCTTCAATTTTAAAGCAAGATGTGACACAAATTAAAAATAGGACCTGAATTAAAAATTGAAGTCAAGAAAGTACCATAAGGGGTCGAACCCTCGACAGGGTCGTAGCTTATCTCAATTTGTGATAAGGGCACTCGAGTGCCCAACCAAAAGTATTCACACCAGTCTTACGTGCAATGATACTGCGATTCCGATTTTTTTTTAATCCACGCAACTACTCGTTATGTCGCAAGCCTCCGGTAAACGCAGTTTCTTATAGTTTAAGAAATCTATATTAATTTATGCTGGCTGCGTTTATTAATGCTTCCATGCTTGGGATTTAACGAGCCATTTTCCCCAGCAATGGCAGCTCCTTAAATCTTTGAATATTTTGTTATTCAAAACGTAAAGAAGAACATTTTTAAGTCAGGGTTCGAATGTAAGGCTTTACTTTTATCGGCTTTGCCGTTTTTACTTTTTAAATTATTTATCTGTAACGGTACATTTAATGAATGACCAATTTTACAGAAATCAATGGAATTTTTCTTTATTTTAAAATTGGGTTTCCAATCCATTTGAATTCTTTTAAATTTAACTTGAATCATTTGAAGTCTTATGAATTTATCCTGAATTTATTACACTTTGAGGGCGAAAAAAGCACACTATGAGCTTTGGTCCCTATATTTCATCCCATAGGGACTGTGAGGCCTGATAGCTTCTACAATAAACATTTTTACAATTAAAACGTTTAAAGTAGAAAGTAAAACTTTTTAGTTTTTATAAAAAATAATATTAACGATGAAGTAACGACTTGTTATTTTTAAACAACTCTACCGGTAACAAATTATGAAATAACGCCTCAAACACTGTCTTAAATTAAATAGTAAAAGTAAATACTAAAATACTTTAAATAATTGAAATATTTCAATGAAAACAATAAATATCGCGAAGATAATCAACAGTTTTGGGCGACTTTGAATCGCCCATCATTTTAATCTAATTTATAATTTTATTTTTCAAAAATTAAGACTGAGACTTCGAGTGATTTTCATCAGTTGGACCAAAGTTTTCACTCTTTTACAGATTTGATTGAAAACAATTTAATAATGCCAATTTACTCGTGAAGAGATCTGGAAAATGTTTCGAATGCATTTTAATTAATAATTCATTTATTCTTCGATATTATTCTTAGGATTGTTTTCAGTTAGTAGAGGAGCCTTAGAGTCTTTACATTTAAAATTTAATATTTAAATCTACTTCTTTTCTTCCACTTCGGAGGCTTCTTTTAAGCAGGATCAACGCCACGACAACTGTAAAATGTAAATAGTACCTTAGAATTTTACTGCAACCGTTCCCTCCGAAGCTAGAGTTACAAATTTGTACTTAGATGTATATTTCGGAATTATTTAAAGATAATAATTAATAAAATGTTGGAAAAGCTTCCTCTGACGAAGAAAGCTATCGAAGAAATTTAACTTGCGTGTCCTAAATTTAACGAACTACAGGAATGGAAGATTTCTGTGGAATTGTTTCAAGAGTGACTATATTTGATATTACAAAATGATTTTATATATGTAGGTAAATTTAATAATTTCAAGATATTGTTATTATTTTGGATATATTATTAATATTCATATCTCATTAGAAAATAAGTCCACAAAATTTTAAAGGCTTCTAGTTTTAGCGGTAATGCTTTTGTGTTCAGACGTGTTTTATTTGAAAGTTTTGTTAATTTATTTCGGCTACGAAAGAACCGTGTTAGAAATAAATATTCTTTAATAGGAATAATATTTTTGGACAAAAATGTGTATGATTCGCGAACAAAAGATGGAAAATTTTCTGTAAAAATATTTTTTGATTAAGGCCATGTAATACTTATCGGATTCATACTTTACCGACATTCTCAGCAACTTACGAAACGTAAAATAATATAATAAAAATTCGTGTGGAAGTGAATTATTGCGAAAAAATGTAAGTATTACATGGTCTTGATTACATTCATTTCAATTAACCTCAGCTTATTTTTCGCAGGCGAAAGGCCATTATTTTTGGCTTTATATACACGCACAGCTCTCAATCGCTTTGTTAGATTTTATTTTTTTCTTGTGAAAAGTATAAGATATTAGTTTAGTAAATTATCCAACAAGAATATTGTACCGAGACGAAAAACCGAGCCAAACTGCAACGGAATTCTGTGCAATTTTTCGACGATAGTTGGTGTACATTGCGCGTATAATATAGAATAGAAATTATATTACCATGTTATAACAGAGAAATTTTAATAAAATGCAGATCAACGATTATAATGTTATTGTGGAGTAAAAAGAGTGGTCTTTATTCTTTTCACGTTTATTTTTCGCTTTCCTTGCAAATTTCTCTGTCCCATATTTTTACTTACGTATTGTAAGTTTCAAATTTTCGCGGGCGGAGCAAACACGTAAATGAATTTTTAACTAAAAAAAAAAAAAAATTTTCAACAAAACGTGGAAAAGTTAAATTTTCAGATAAAAAAAATGAATTTTCAACCAAACTAAATCGAATTTTCAACAAAATAGTTAAATTTTCAACCAAAGATGAATTTACAAACAAAAGGGACTCATAAATGAATTTTCAACTGAAAAAAAATATTTACAACCCAAAAAATGAGTTTATAAACAAAAGGAATAATATTATACCAAAAAAAAAAGAATTTTCAACCAAATATATGAATATTCATCCACATAGTTTAATTTTCGACTAAGAGAGATACATTTTTTACTAAAAATGGAAGTTTCATTTTCAGTATACAAATATTTCTAAAACAAAAAAAAACGAAGTTACAACAAAATATTTAAATTTTCTACCAAACAAATAAGTTTTTAACCAAAAAGAATGTTTAACAAAATAGTTAAATTTTCAACCAAAAATGGTATATTAGAAAAAAATGTTCTCAACAAAATCGGCAAATTTTCAACCATTTTCAAAGAAGAAAAATAATCTACCAGAAAAGACGAATTTTCAGCGAAATACATCCATTTTTAACGTTATAAGTTAAATTTTCAACTAAAAAATATAAATTTTTAATCAAAAAATGGAAAAGTTTTATTTTCAGTTAAAAAATTAATTTTGAACAAAAAAAAAGTTTCATCAAAATAGTGCAATTTTCGCCGAAATAAATAAATTTTCAACTGAAAAAGATAACTTTCAAAAAATGGAATGGTTCAATATACAATTAAAAAATTAATTTAAAAAAAAAGAATTTTTAACAAAAACAGTAAGTTTCAATCATTTTCAAAACAAATAGAATAATATTCTACCAAAAAAGACGAATTTTCAACCATTCATTTTAATTTTCAACGGAAAAGTATAAATTTTTAACCAAAAACGGAATTGTTTAATTTTCAGTAAAAAAAAAAATTTTTGAATCGAAAAAAGGATTTTCAATAAAATAGTTTCATTTTTAACGAAAGAAATGCATTTTCAACTGAAAAAAGATAAATTTTCGAAAAAAAAGTCAAATATTGATTTTTTTTAGACCACCTCAATTTTCGGCTCATTAGAGACAAAAATAACCAATTGAAAAAAGAGGGAGAAAAGGAGAAAAAGTCAACCAAAAATACCAACCTCTCACTTTTTCTTTTATCCGTCTTTTTTATACTACCAAGGAACCAACATGTTTCGGAGTCAATTTAAACTCCCTCATCAGGGATTATTTATAGGAAACTACAAGGTATGACAAAAATATATTATTATGCCAATT
>CAKNYM010052344.1:170500-202499 GCA_932195095.1 Andricus curvator | reverse complement strand
TTTTTTTTAAAATTAAAAATTTAATAAAAAAAAAACTTTTTAACCAAAAAAAAAATAATTACAACAAAAACAATTTTAATTATCAAAAAAAAAAAAAAAAACATTTTTCAGGTCAAAAGTTTAGTATATACTTAAGTTTTCAGTTTAAAAAATAATGTTTAACAAACAAAAACAATTTCATTAAAATAGTTCAATTTTCAACCAAATAAATTAATTTTTAACCAAAATAGATGCATTTTCAACTAAAGAAATTAATTTTTAACCAAAAAAGATGAATTTTCAACTGAAAAATATTAATTTCCAAGCAAAAGAAAAACGAATTTTTGAAAAAAATAGTTAAATTTTCAGTCAAAGAAATGATTCTTCAATAAAAAGGAGAATTTTTAACCAAAAAGATTAATTTTTAACGTAAAGAGACGAATTTTCAATAAAATACATGAATTTTTAACCAGGCGGTTCATTTGTTAACTAAAAAAGATAAATTTGGAACCAAAAATCGAATATTTACATTTGCATTCAATTAATTTTCAACCAAAAAGACGAATTTTCAAACAAGAACGATTTTCTACTAAAAAGAAGAATTTCCAACTAAAAAAAACAAACATTATAACTGAAAATTTTGCATATTATACTTAAGTTTCCAGTTTAAAAAATTAACTTTCAACCAAAAAAAAAGAAAAAAATTGAACAAAATAGTTCAATTTTGAACCATAGAAATTAATTTTGAACCAAAATAGATGAATTTTTTACAAAACCAAAATTTTTAAACTGAAGAAGATAAATTTTCAAACAAAAGAAAAACGAATTTTGAAAAAATAGATTAATTTTCAACCAAAGCTGACCAAAGAAATAATTTTTCAAACCAAAAAGATTAATTTATAACCCAACCTATAACCAATGTAGCCAACATTGATAGCAATATTTGACGACTAAACAAAATATTGATATTATCTTCCATATTTATCCGCAATTGCATTAGTTTACACTTTTATAGAATTACATTAATTAAATACGCAGCAGAATATGATCTATAAAAAGTTTTACTTTTTTATTCGTCTTATCAGATTATCTAAATTCAAATATTCAAATCATCTAAATTCAATGTGTAACCTAAAAATTCAAAATATAAACGTCACATAGAAATTATCTACTATGAAATTAAATATATGCGAAATTTTACTGTGAAATTCACTCAACCTTAAACAGAAAATGTATACAGTATACATATCCAGGTCCATGGACCTGGAAATTTAATTTCTGTTTTCCGAACTGCAGTTCGGAAAACAGAAATTTATTTTACAGAAGAAAGCTAGTCGCAACTTGTCGAGATATTGGTAGAACTGCTCTTTAGCGCCCGCCGTCCTTACTGCGCATGCGTCGAATTGGTGCGCTTTTTTGAAATTATCAAATGTGTAAATCAATTTTTTATAATAAATCATTATTGTAGAATTAATGAAATTAATTTTTGGATCACAAAATAGTGTTTTAGAGTGTAAGGTAAATTAATTATTTGATTTTACCGTTTACAAAAAAATGGTTGATTTTAAATCCAAAAGAAGGAAAATCTTTTCTCACCAATGTAAATTTCAAATAATTTACAATATTTTTTGTACTTTATAATTATTATATATTGTATAAAGTTTATTTGCATATTTAATCTTTTCAAATAAGCGCGCGATCAACATCCAATGAGGATGCTGGTACGACTCATGCGCATTGCGGTTGGGGAGCAAAATTCCTTATGTGCGCGGGCCACGGAGTGGGGACTTGTGTAGTTGTTTGTGTCGTTATGTTGAGTGAAAAACGGTGCAAAACAAACCGTTAAAATCATCAATGCCTTCACAATTGCATTCGGTTCTATTTAATTTTGTTAAGAATTCGTGTGAGTGCCTCGACTAGTAATTAATTGAGGTTCACTTTGCGGAAACTTTTTTAATTGGGATTGAACGAGTGATCCGCGCGTCCTAACCTCAAAATGGCCGGAAGAGGAGCGAAAAAGGCGCCCAAAAAGAAGGGAGCTAACGGATACAAACTGCCGGACCCGATTCCCAGTGGAGAAATTTTGACCGATTTGACCAAAAAACAGTGGATCATTGGATCCTCCATCGGGGTCGGTGGTTTTGGAGAAATTTATGCAGGTATGTTACACTTCCAGAAAAACAGTTATTCCTCGCAAGATTGTTGATGATGGGATATTTTGGTGATAAAATAAAGAATCACCCTCCTACATCTTCAGGAACACACCCCATTTCTACCCCCAAGAATTGAAAAAATGATCCAAATTCCAGACCTAAAATTTTACTGTTGATAATACAGGGTGTCCAGCGACCTTGCATTTTTCACGAAAACGTTAAATTTGAATTTAAAAACCTTTTTAAACAGTTATTTTATTGAAATGCGAAGAGTAATTTAAATCTTTCAGTCTATTATGAAAGAATTATCTCGTTTAGAAGAAATCTTGCTACTGAAAAGTTTTTATTTAACAATTAAGATATAATTTATCTTTCGGTCATTACAGAATAAATAGAGATTTTAAGGAACTTTTTGTAAACTCTACTAATTATTTTATAGGTTGCAATGAACAGACTTTAATATTCTGAATAATTCTATAAGTTTTTAATTTCTTCTCCACTAATGTAGAATGTCAAGAGTACACTTTTTTGTGATATTCAACCAAAGATTAATTACTCCTGCAATCTGGTGTAGGGGAAACCTCCCTACAGTGGATAATACAACCTACAGTGGATAATGATTAATTAAAAATACTAATTTATGTAAAAACATAGTTTAATTTAATCAGTAGCTAAGAGACGATACGTCTAAATAAATTAAATTCAAAATTAATTATTTTACGTACATTTGAGCTCTCAATGAATGATTATCCACTGTAAGTTGCATTATCCACTGCAGGGATTTTTCCCCTACACACTCTGCAGTATCATGCAACCCCTTGCAATCTTTTACAATGCCTTGTAGTCCCCCCTGTAAAAAAAATATTATAGGAAATTAAGTATAGCTCTGTAATGATTTTCCTATAATGTGTTTTTTATTATTCTTTCGCGATTCTAGAAAAATCATAATTAGAGAGCGGATCAATGCCACCGTGAAGTAGGCTGGCGAGCGTAAATTGGCATTATTAAATTGTGTTCAATCAAATCTGTAAAAGAGTGAAAATTTTGGTTCAATTGATGAAAATCACTCGAAGTCTCAGTCTTAATTTTTGAAAAATTATAATTATAAGTCAGATTAAAGTGATGCAAAGTCGCCCAAACTGTTGATTATCTTTACGATACTTTTTTTTCATTAAAATATTTATTTAAAGTATTTACTTTCTAATTAAAAATAGTGTTCGACGCGTTGTTTCAAAATTAGTGACCAGAAGAGTTGTTTAAAAAATAACAGTTTTCGACGCGTTGTTTCAAAATTAGTGACCAGAAGAGTTGTTTAAAAAATAACAAGTCATTAGATTGTTGAGAGCTGATCATCGCCACTGTGAATTTAGCTGGCGAGCGCCGTTCGGCTCTCAGATGCGGAGTTTTTAGAATAATTAAACTTTAAAGGTTCACAATATTTAAAATTCTTCAATTTTGAACGATTTTTTTACAGAAATCACATTTTTTAGTAAAAAAAATCGATCCAATCACTTTGAAAGTCACATGATAGTACATAATACGATACTTATTAATAATATATTCATCATCTTCGCGATATCTATAATTTAAAATTTAAATTAAAGATGATAGTTTTCAATGCGCATTTCTAAAACAGTTTAATCTTTGCAGGGCGCACAGTCTTCCCTTTTTTTCTTAGTTTCCCCTTTTTTCTAAAAATGCCCCTTTTTCCCCCTATTCTCAAAAAACTTCCCCTTTTCTCTTTAAATATACAATATTTGAATTACGCGAAAAATTCTCTGAAATTAGTAAGTGTATCCATTATTGAATAATAATTAAAGCAATTATAGCCCTCAAATAAATTATTCATGAATAAGTAAGGTACCAATAACAATAAAAAATATACAGTACTTTTTAAATAAGTATTAGAAGTTGGACACTTTATATACCTACTTAATTAAAAAATGAAATATTGCAAATTCATCAACTGTAATGTTAAATGTTCCAACTCGAGCCATTTTTAATTTGAGTTTAAGAGCACTAAAGAGTAGGGCGGAGTGAAAATGGTAAAACAAATGAAATCGTTGAATCTGAGGGGGGAAAAAACTTGTGGGTTGGCATTCGACAAAAGTGGAAAAAAATTGTAATCAGTAAAATTTAAAGATTTCAAATTCAAAATATTTCCTATTGGTTCAAAAATTATGACGAATTTGTTATATTTTTAGTTTTTGCTAGTGAACAATAATAAAAAATTACGAAAATTTTTTTTTTTGCGCAGTAACCATTTTTTTGAAAATGTGCAAAATATGTTTGTTTTTTTTTGATTGAGTCATATGCACACATTTAAAAAAAAGTTGAATATATCGAACCTGAAATTTATTCAGCTTGAACCAAAGAAACATTTTACCACTTTGCTCTCTCGGAAAAACTTTTGTCGTGATTTAGGATTTTTGGGATTTCATATTTTTTTGCGACTTTGGAACGTTATATACACCACGAAAAAAATGTTCCCCGCATGAATAAAAAATAATAACATGTTTCTTTGGTTCAAGGCGAAGAAGAAGAAAAACAGAACAGAAGATATTAACCGATTTCAAAATTTTTTTAATACTTGTTTTGGATATCGGACCACAAATTGTTATCCCTCAGATCAAACGATTCGATTAATTTTAACATTTTTACTTCGCTCTACTGAAGAGTGTAGTTTTAAATTTACATTGAAAGTATTAATTATAGTAAGGAAGAAATGACAAATCCTGGAAAGAAATATTTATGAGAACGATGTTAAACATATCAAAATTGTGTATTTAACTAATTTTATTTTTTTCTCGGACTTTTTTATATCACTGTGAATGGATTTCCAACAACCTGAGTATATCAAAATTTTAAAAATAAATTCTTTAGTGGCAGAAATAATTGAAAAATCATTGAAAATTATTTAAAAATATAACATTTCATATAAAAGATTGTTTGTTCTTTTGTATATATAAAAATAAATGTTTAATTTTCCCCCTATTTTCCCCTTTTTCGTGAGAAAATCACCCTAATTCCCCTTTTTTGAGCTCCTTTTGCGCTGTGATCCCTGTTTTTAAGTCCCTAAAACTAAAGTTATTTTTTTTTTCAAATGGTTAAATTTGAAAATATGTATTTGGTTTGAAATTTCTTAATTTTTGGAGGCTTCGAATTTCACAATGTTATAGTTTCAGGTACAACACTATTAAAAATGTCAGGACAATTTTTTTTTAAAATATTTAAAAATTGAAAACTTTCATATTAAAAGCCTTGATAGTCATTTTTTTAATTTAATAATTTTTGATTGCAATATTTGAAATTGTTTAGTTTCAATTTTAAACGTACAAAACCTTCTGGTTTCTTAAATTCTTCGAAATCGTAGAGTATCAAGTTGACAAAGTTGATAGTTGCTGACTTTTCAGTTTAATTAAAGGATTTGTAATTAAACAATATTGAATTAAATGCCTCCAGAATAATTTAAAACAATGAAAAATTGAGACAATAATTTCTCAAATTCAGGCCTTAAAAATGAGCAGATTTTAGAACCAGGCATTGAATATTGAATTTTTTCAATTTGAAAAATGTTCAAAAAGGTTCGACATTTCAAACTCAGCTTTAAAAAAAAACAATTGTCTATTGAATAATTTAATTTTCATGGTAAACGCAAAATTTTTCAATTTTCCCTATCATATGGTACGTTTAAATTTGACATTAAAATTGAAATGGTTGAATTTCGGAAAGTATGATTGAAAATTTAAAAATTGTTAATTTCTAAACGATTTAAATTTACTTAAAGTAATAGAAAATTTTAAGGGTTTGAGTACAAAAAAGTTTTAATATCAAAGTTCTCGCGACTAATTTTTTTTAGTTTTAAATGAAGTTCGGATTCGTTTAAGTTCCAAGTTTCTGGAGTATAAATTTTTAATTTTTAATGTTTCCCATTTAAAATTACTTTTTATTTTTAACGCTTTTCAGAATTATTTAATTTTAGTGGTTTATAATTGACAATTTTTCCATTTTGAACGGTGAAAATAAAGGTGAATTTATTTTTTGATTTTAGAAAAATTTAGAATTTTAAATTATCTATTTTTCAAAATTCTTATCAGAAAATATTCGAATTTTTACGTTTTGAAATTATCCTATTTTCGAAATTTTAATCTGAAATAATACAATTGCGAGATTCTTGAATTCAAAATAAAATTGTTCAATTTTGAGCGCTTTGAATCAGAAATGATACAATGTCAACTTCCTTTTCCTTCCATTCGAAATATTGTCCTTTTTCAAAATTCTACCTGATCTAAAATATTTTAAATTGGAACGTTTTCATCTCAAAATCATTTCATATCCTTTTCTTCATATTTTTTTCATATCCGCTTTCAATTAGATATTTTAACTTCATAGCCAGCAAACTTCGCTTCGTCGAGTGCTGAGGGGAAAACAATGCCACCAAATGCATGGGGCAAAAATTTATTTTTGTAATATCTTCGTAATAAATAATAATTATTATCATCTTATTATTTCATTAATTATTTTTAATTTAGGAATATATTAAGAAAATAGTCCCAAAATTGTCCAAAGATACAAAAAAAAGTTTCATTCTCCTATCGCTTTCGGGATACCCTCGTTTTCTACCCCCAAAAGTATTTAGAAAAATTTATGGAAAATTCTAAAAAGATTCCCTAACTCTGAGACATAAAATTTCAAGACTCTCCAGCTCTTCTGGAACCTCCCCGTTTTCTACACCTAAGATAATAAAAAAAAAGAAAGAAAATTCTAAAAAAATGCCCTAACTCTGAGACCTACAATTTTATGTCTTGAAATGGTTCCAGCTGATGTCCGAAGATTCCCAAAAAAATTTCATTCCCCTAATCCCTCCGGAAAACCATCGTTTTCTACCCCTAAGATAATAAAAGAACGAAAAAAGTGCCCTAACTTGGAGACATACAATTTTATGACTTAGAATGGTTTCATTTGATGTACAAAGATGCAAAAAAAAAGTTTCATTCTCCTATATCTCTTCCGGAACAACTACGTAAGATAATAAAAATATATAGAAGAAACTTTCTAAAAAGTGTCCTAGCTTCAAGAGCTTCATTCCCCCAGCTCTCCTGGAACACCCTCGTTTTCTGCCACCAAGATAATGAAAAAAATTCAAAAAAATGCCCTAACTTCACGACCTAGAATTCTATGGCTTAGAATGGTTCCATTTCATGTCCAAAGATACAAAAAAAGTTTAATTCTCCTATCTCTTCCTGAACACCTTCGTTTTCTACCGCGAAGTTAATAAAAAACTGATAAAAATTCCCTAACTCCCAGACATAAAATCTTGAAATGGTTCCAGCCGAAACAATTTTATTTATTGGGGCAAGTTTGTATATTCATTTTTAAAAATAATATCTGTTTTTAGCGGCACCTTATGCAGGCAAGGCACCAAAAGATCATCCTGCTGTGATTAAAATAGTAAGTATAAAAATATCGCAAATGAAAATTTGATTGATTCAAATTTTAATAAATATATTTCTTTTTATTTGAGAAAGATTAAAAAATGTCAAATTATACTTTCAGGAACCTCACGGAAATGGACCCTTATTTGTTGAGATGCACTTTTATATGCGGAATGCTAAAACAGATGACAGTACGTAAAAATGTATTAATCCTTTATAATCAATTAAATAATTTTTTTTTCATATTTATAACTGAAGGGTCCCGGGGCATAAGGGTGTAAGTGCCAAAACCTTAATTTTGTAGGAGACACGTACAGCTGTCGAACTGTTAACAAATTTAATTTTTATTCTAAATCAAGAAATTCCTTTTGAACTATTACTTAGCTCTATTGAATCGTGAAAGAAAAGCTTTAAAAAATACAACCATTTGAAAAAAAAAAATCTTTGTGAAAGGAACGGTGCGTTCCAATAAACACCAGACTTGACAGAAAAAGCTGCCTAATTAAGAAAAGAAAAACAAAGAAAGTACTTTTGAGCTATTAATCTTCTACACTCTACAGAGACATGAGTCAAATGAAAACAATTAGTTTAAGCCTCGGGACTCTTCAACTATTAATCTGCTAAGTTTTAAATTTCCACTAAATAAATTTTGCAAAACAATTTTTTTTTCTGATCAATTTAATTCGATTCTCTAAAAACATAAAAGGTTTAGAACAAGGTGTCTGCCCTACCTGGAAAACTTAGAAAATGTCAGGGAAGTTTTTTTAAAGACAAGACATTTTTTCGAGGGCGTGCTTAGTTTTTTTTTAAATACAGTATAACATTGAATAACAATGATTCTTCATTTGTAAAAGTAGCTTTAAGTTACTGTATTAAACTATTTTGTTGAAGATTTGTTTTTTTTTTGTTTAAAATTAATTTTTTTAACTTAAAATATAACTCTTCTATTTTTTTTTGAAAATTGGTCGTTTTTAGTTGGAAATTCAAGTACCTGGTTCAAAATTCATGTATTTTATTGAAAATTCGTTGTTTTTTTCTGGTACAAAATTAATCTTCTTGGTTGGAAATTAATCTTTTTGCATGAAAATTCAACAGTTTGATTGCAATTTTTTCTTTCTCTTGATTGAAACATCTTTCTTGGCTGAAGAATCGACTCATGTTTTCGGGTTGTGATTCAAATACTACATTTTTCGTTCAGAATTCATCTTTTTTTGATTGAAAATTTAATTAGTTGGTTGAAAGTTTAACTTTTTTGTTATAAATTAATTTTTTTTATTGAAGATTCATCATTTTAATTGAAAATCCATCTTTTTGGTGCAAAAATGAACTATTGGTTTAAAATTCGTTTTTTCTTTGGCTGAATTCTTTTTACTGGACATTTAACTATTCCAGTTGAAACTTTAACTATTTTGTTAACAACAAAATTTTTTTGTTGAGAAATTTTTTTTTCAACTGAAAAGGCAACTATTCATTTTTTGGTTTACAATTTATCTTTTTTATTTCAAAAGTCATGTATT
This sequence comes from Andricus curvator, assembly GCA_932195095.1. NCBI lineage: Eukaryota > Metazoa > Arthropoda > Insecta > Hymenoptera > Cynipidae > Andricus > Andricus curvator. The sequence continues at coordinate 193,415 of CAKNYM010052344.1, read as the reverse complement.
TTGTTGAAAATTCTTCTTGCTTGAAAATAAGATTTTTGGTTGAAAATTTAACTATTCCAGTTAAAGATTCATCATTTTAGTTGAAAATTAATCGTTTTGTTTTAAAATTCAACTACTCCAGTTGAAGATTCATCACTTTGTTTGAAAATGTATCTATTTTTTGAAAATTAATTAATAAATTTTTTTAACTCAAAGTTTAACTATTCCATTTTTGCTTGAAAATTGATATTTTTTAGTTCAAATTCAACTATTTCATTGAAAAATCGTATTTTTTCGTAGAAAATTAATCTTCTTGTTTGAAAATTCATCTTTTTGTTAGAAAATTCAAGTATTCCAGGTAAATATTCATCATTTTATTTGAAAATTCATTTTTTTTTGGTTGAAAATAAAACTATTTGGTTGAAAGTTAAACTCTTTTGTTAAAAATTCATCTTCTTGGTTTAAAATTCATATATTCCAGTTGAAGAATCATCATTTTAGTTAAAAATTCATCACTTTGGCTGAAAATTTGTTTGTTTTTTGGTGGAAAATTAATTGTTTTAACTAAAAATTAAAACTATTCGAATCAAATTGAAAATTAATTAAAAATTAAACATTTTTGGTTGGAAACTGATATTTTTAGTTCAGAATTGTACTGTTTGGTTGAAAATTGATCTTTTTTATTAGAAAATTCAACTATTTCGTTGAGTAAATTTATATTTTATGTTTAAACTGAAAAATGCACATTTTTTGTGATCCGTAGCCTAGCCTGTTCCAATTTTAGGTTCCTGTCACTTTAAGATTGTAAACTTCCACATTTTATTTCTCGGAACTGGATAATTTTTTATAATCATAATTTTTTGGCCTCGATTCAGAAACACTCCAGCTCGGGAGTATACTTTTGTTTGTCTTTAAATGGTGATTTCGATTTTACAGAATATTATTTCGCTCTCCTGAAAAATTCCGATTTTGTTGGTTATCTAGTTCTGTACTGCAACCCTTCATTTTACCTAAATATGCACTGAATTTTAAGTATACGAAGATAAAAAAATTTTTTTTTCGCTTATTATTCAAATTCATGGACTTTAGAGAGAAAGTCAAGAAATGATTAATTATGTTTTTAGTATTATTTAATTAATCGTTGGTGCTAATATATTTAAGAAAGTGTTGTAATATAATTCTTCATTTTAAAAAATGTGAAAAATTGTAGTGGCTTCGTACCATGAAAAATTATACCTGGAAAAAATCTGGAATTGTCAGGGAATTTTTTCCTGGATTTGAGTAGACACCTTGTAGAAATTTCGAAAATTCAGGTTTACGAAAATCCTGCAGGACATTTTTTTGTCTATTCCTGGGTCTTCGTAGAATTATTTTAATTCTTGTTAGAATTTATTTAAAAATAATCTTCTATACCTACATTAGAATTAGAATTTCTTTGAAATCTTAGACAAAATCGTCATAATTGTTTCGTGATTCAATTTTTAAAACATAAAAAATTTGAGCATCTAGTTATTTGAAATGGATCTAAAAAAATTAAAAACCAGTTATTTACTCAAAATGTAATGTATGTTCTTGTCTAGTTGAAGCATGGAGGAAGAAGAAGAAACTTTCTTTTCTTGGAATGCCCCGTTTTCTTGGTTCTGGAAGTCACGAATTGCACAGCACCAGGTATCGTTTCGTTGTAATGGAACGATACAGTACAGATTTATGGAAGTTGTTTTTGGAGAATCATCGAGTTTTTCCAGAACACGCTGTATATCAAGTGGCCTTACAAATAGTAAGTTCATCACAACAATAAATTGATTACTTTATTCATCATGACAATTTAACAGAATCTTTCAAAAAGTATTCTAAGTTAAGATTTAGATATTAGTTTCATATTAAATATAATAATTAGTACTAACTATATTCAATAGAAGAATTAAAATATAATTTTCAAAATTGTTTGATAATTTTATGAGGTCTGTTCTTCAGTTGAAATTAATTTTAGTGCAACGTTTCCCATAGAATATATTTCAATAAAAATTTGTTTTCAGATCGACGTTTTAGAATATATTCACAGCAGAACCTACGTTCATGCAGACATAAAGGGCGGAAATTTATTACTGAGTCGAGATAATCCAAACCAAGTTTATCTTGTAGATTTCGGTTTGGCTTCACATTATTCTACGAAACCAGAGTACAAATTAGATCCAAAGAAAGCTCACAATGGAACTATCGAGTACACGAGTCGAGACGCTCATATGGGAGGTTTGTGTGTTTTTTTTACAAAAATGTCGACACTTTTAAATTTATGGATTTTTACTCACGAGGGGCCGATCACTCTTGAAATCTGGGAAAATTAAAGAAAAATGTATTGCTAAAGTATATATTAATTTAATTGACCTATGTATAAATAACACAGCCACAGAAAAAAAAAGTTGGATGTTGAAAATGGGAGCTAACTTTCAATTTCCGATCTCAGATTCGGATTCAGCGGTTCAAAATACATAGGAATTGACTAGTCGAGTCCCTCGGAGATCCAACTTTTTTTGTGTCTCTGTGTAATTTATTAATCAATTACTTCAAATTTAAGAAGCAATTTTACAAGCCTTTGTGAAATCTTTGGAATATTTTGAAACCATTGCAATCTTTGTGAAATATTTGAAAACTTTGAAATCTTGTTGAAATCATTGAAATGTTTGGAAAACTTTGAAATCTATGTGACGTAATCGCAATTCTTGTAAAATATTTTAAAACGTATAAATATTTTGAAATGTTTAAAATATTGTGAAATGTTTGAAATATTTTGATATCATGGTAAAATTTTTGGAATTCTTTGAAATTTTTGTGAAATTATTGAAATCTTTAAAATCTTTTAAAATATTTGAAATATTTTGAAATCTTCGAAATCTTTTAAAATCTTTATGATATATTAGCGAAATATTTTGAATCCTTTAAAATATTATGGTATCTTTCTAAAATATTTGAAAATCTTTGAAATCTCTTTAAATATTTGAAATCTGAAATTTTTTGGAATCTTCGAAATCTTTGTAAATCTTTGTGAAATGATTAAAATCTTTAGAATTCTTTTGAAATCTTTTGAAATCTCTAAATTGTTAAATTTCTTTCTGATATCTTTTAAATATTTGTGAAATCTTTGAAACCTTTATAAAATAATTGAAATCTTTTGAAAAATGTCAATTCTTTGAAATCTGTGTGACGCAATGGAAATCTTTTAAATTGTTTTAAATCTATTGAAATTATTTGAAATCTTTTAATTCTTTTTAAATTTTTATGAGATGATTCAAATCTTTAGAATTATTTTGAAATCATTGTAAAGTCTTTCGAAATTTTTGAAATCTTCGCAAAATCATTAAAATCTTTTAAAAACTTTGAAATTTCTTAAAATATTTTAAATCTTTGTGAATTCTTTGAATTCCGAAATTTGCGAAGTCATTGAAATCTTTGTGAAATTAATGAAACCTTTTAAATCTTGGTGACGCAATTGCAGACTTCGTGAAATCTTTTAAAACTTTTTAAATCTTCTGAAATTATTTTAAATCTTCGAAATATTTTTAAACCTTTGAAATAGTTTGGTATCTTTGTGAAATATTTGGAAATATTTTAAATCTTCGCGAAATCATTAAAAGCTTTTAAAAACTTTGAAATATCTTAAATCTGTGTAAAATCTTTGAATTCTTCGAAATGTTTCTGAAATATTTTGGAATCCTTGAAATCTTTAAAATATTTTGAAATCCTTGAAATCTTTGGAAATCTTAAGATTCTTCGAAATGTTTCTAATGTATTTCAAATATTTGTGAAATATTTGTAAAATTATTGAAATCTTTTGAAATCTGTGTGACATAATCGCAATCTTTGTGAAATCTTTTGAAACGTTCTCAATGTTTTGAAGTTATGTTATATTATTATTATTTAAAATATTTAATTATTTTAAAATCTTTGTGAAATGTTTGGAAATCTTTTTGAAATTGTTGAAATATATTAAATTAGAATCTTCCTAAAATCTTTAAAATCTATGGAAATCTTTGAATTCTTCGAAATCCTTCTGATATCTTTCAAATATTTACGAAATCTTTTAATAACTTTGAAATCTTTGAAATATGTGTGACATAATTGCAATCTTTTAATTCTTTTAAAATCTTTGCAACATTTTTTTAAAACTTTGAACTCTTTGAATTATTTGAAATCCTCTTGAAAACTTTCATGTATTTGCAAAACTTTTTTAAATCTTTGTGAAATTATTGAAATTTTTTAAATCTGATGTACACTCAAAAGTCGAATGATCAACCCGTGATTGAATAAGGGATTTAAAGTCTGAAACTAAACATTTTCTTTTAAATTTTAGTGCCAACGATGCGGGGTGACATGGAAATCCTTACTTACAACATAATCCAATGGCTGTGTGATTCCCTCCCGTGGGAGAAAAACCTAACCGATCCATCTGCAGTTCAAAAGCAAAAAGAGTCAGCATTTAGCGACACAAAAAAATTCCTCAACCAGTGCTTCTCTACCTCCGTTCCAGCAGCCGTGACTCAGTTCACGTCGCTCTTATCCGAAATGAAGTTCAACGACACCCCCGACTATGAAAAATTCAAGAACATTCTAATCAAAGGTTTGAAGGATTTAGGAAAAACCCCAGGTGGAAAGTTGGAGTTTGTTGGTAAAGCGACCGCTGCACCTAAAGCGGCAGCAGCAACTAAAGTTAGCAAAGCAAGTAACGAGAAAAGAACTCCTGCAAAAACGAAGCGCACGCCAAAGAAAGTTGTAAAGGACGAAGAAGAGGTAATTATAGAAAAGAGAAAAGTCCCGTCCTTAAAATTGAAGAGGCTAAGTTCCGAGGCGAATTCGATGAACGACTCAATGGTAGTGATGAACAACACTTGCATCAGCGGTGACGACGTCATGACGAAAGTTTTGTCGACCATTGATCCCGGCGCTGATTACGAGGTGCACATCAAAAAGAAGAAAAGAGTCGCTGAAAAGAAAACGGAAACACCGGATAAAAAACCGACGAGAGGGATTGGAACGTATACGAAACGAATAGGAAAAGTGGAGAAGAAGAAGTCTAGAAAGCAGTCGGAATCAGATTCTGAGCCTGAGGTAAGGAAACGATTAAAATTGATACTTTATACTATTTTTACTAAGTTGGCAATTTGAAGTCGAATGTGCAAAACTTATGAGAAAATTTAAGGAATTTCTGAAATGTAGAGTCACTTATAATATATATAATATAAATATATATAATATAATAAGTGTTAAATTAGAAGTAATTCGAATTTTTATGAAAGCTTATTTGAAAGTCTTCTAAAGATACATGACCCACGATTTTTTTTCGAGTCTTCATTTTTTAAATTGCTTTTTCTTTAAAATAGTTTCGAACAATCGTACATTTTTTGAAAATTAATTATAATAAATAATTATTTGCCTATAAAATAATTATTTATTTATATAAATATTTATCAATGGGGTAATTTGTAATTCGTTCAATTCATTTCGAAACTTTCAAAGTTTTAGCATTTGAAAAATAATACAACTCCAGAAATAATCAAGCGTAGAAACTTTACAATGATCGTTTATTTTTAATTAAGGTGGAAATTAACGTACAAAATAGTTAGAATAGTGCTGTTAACCATTTTAAATTTTGATGTTTATTGGCTTTCTTGGATTCTTGAATGCAGGTGTACGTCAAAATAGTTAAGGGACCGTACTTAAATTACGCAACAGCTCAAGGGGGGTGGGAGGTCGAGTTATTTCGTTACGATTTGTTACTGAATGGAGGCGTGTTCTTCATTCATGTAAGTAATTTTTGGAAATTTGATAATGAAACAGGTAAATTGCAGTAATTGTACAGAAATTTAATATGAATTTAACTTTACGCGCCAAAGAAACCTGGTGAGTGAAAAACGAAGCTAGCCAATAACAATTTTTAAAAAAGTCAGGGAATTTTATTGGTCAGGGACAAGTCGGGGATTTAACAAACAAATATTGTGAAAGTCAGGGAATTTCTATAACTTCAATCGACTGTCAAGAAAAATAAAATTAAAATTTGTCAATTTCATTTGAAATTTGTTTGTTCCGTTTATAAAAGATTCTATGTTAAAAATGTTACAAGTTTAAGATTGATCAGGGAAAAATTAGGGAATTTTTAAAATGAAGTTTTGCTGTAATCTTGATATAATATTCTTGTTATTAATTTATTTGCTTTGTTTTTATATATATTTTTTTTGCATTTTCTTTCTCCTGAATATTATCTTTTTAGTTATAAGTTTTATTATTTGTTTAAAAATTCAACAATTTTGTTAAAAAATTATACTTTTTTGTTGAAAATGTAACTGTTTTGTTAAAAATTCGTCTTTTTGGGTTGAAAATTCAACTTTTTCGTAGAAAATTTAGTTCTTATTTAAAACTCATATTTTGATTTTGAAAAGTCAAACTGAAATCTTTTTTGGATGAAAATTTAAAAAATTTGTCTTTTTAATTTAAAAATTCATCTATTTTAGTAAGAATTGCATCTTTCTTGGATAAAAATGCAACTGTTTAGTTGAAAATTCAATAATTTTGTTAAAAAGTTATCCTTTTTGGTGAAAAACTGTTTGGTTGAAAATTAATCTTCTTTGCTTGAGGATTCAACTATTTTGTTTAAAAATTTTGGTTGAACCACTTAGTTAAGAAATCTTTTTTTTTTTTCTTAAGATTCATATTTTTAGTTGAAAATTCAACTCTTTGGTTGAAAGTTCAACCATTTTGTTTAAAATTGATCTTTGTTCATTGAAAATTCAACTGCGTGGGTAAAAGTTGAACTACTTTGTTGAAAATTAGTTTTTTTTTTAATGAAAGTTTATCTCTTTGCAAATTTAACTATTTTGTTGAAAATTAATTTTTTTGTTGATAATTCACATTTTCTGGTTGAAAATTCAATTTTTTTACAGAAAATTCGTCTTTTGGCTTGAAAATTCAACAATTTAGATGAACTTTTTTTTCTTTCATAACTAAAAAATCGTTATTTGTTGAAGATTCATCTTTTTGGGTTTAAAATTATTTTTTTTTTTAATGAAGTTTCATCTTTTTTCGTTAATATCAACTCTTATACTTTTTTGTTGAGAGTACATCTTTTTAGGTTGAAAATTCAATTATTCTATTGAAAATTGAATTATTTTGTTGAAAATTCAAGTATTTTGTTAAAAAGTCATCTTTTCTCCTGTGTTAAAAATATTACGATATTAAAATTCTGGTATTTGAATATTAATGGTCAGGGGAAATAAAAAAATTGGTCAAGGATAATGGTATTATTATATAATGGTCAAGGAAAAAAATTAAGATATTTTGAAAATTAAGTTTTCGGCCACCCTTTCTAATTATGCCAGCAAAATGATTTCCATCTTTGTCTTTCCCATAATTTGTTTGACAAAGTGAAACATAACTCCAAATTTAATTAACAATGGGCATTTTTATATGTATGAGCATCAGCCGTCAAGAATGAAATCTACCAAATCCCATACAATTTTACATAAACCTACATTATATTATTGTTAAATGCACTTCATTGAAATTTCACCATTTAAAAAAGTAAATAAAGTGTTTCATAAATGAACAATAAAAGCGTTATCCTAAAGGTCCTAAAGGTATAAATTGCTTAATTTATTGTCTTTGAAAGCTATATACATATATTATCTTAAATATAAAAAAACTCCATTTGTTTGAAGTCCCATTTCTTATTATTTCATAAATTACGTACAGTAAGGGAGGGAGGGTAGAAATATTCTCTTACGGTTCATTATAGGCGGGAGGGGGCCTATAATCCGTTACGTAATTTAAGTACGCCCCCTAAGCCCTAGGATTAATTGAAATTAAACAAGTTTTAAAAGTCGAAAGTTCGTTAGCAATTCCGAAAATTTACCTATAATTTACCTACATACCTACATTTTTTGGTACTGTTTCAGGTCATAAAGACTGGAACCAGATCGAGGCCACGAGCAAAAACCACACCGAAGAAAAAGAAAAACTTAAGCCTCGATTCCGAAACGGACATGTTTGACGATTGTTAAAAATCCAAAACAAGATGCTAGATAAGGAAAAAAGTTAATAGAATTTTGGCATAAAGTTTACCAATAACTTTCATTCATAGATTTAAAAAAAGTCGACCGGCACGACGAAAAGAATAATCGAATTTGCTATTCAGTAAAGAGAGAACGATTAACGTCGATCAGTATTTTTTCCTTTTTTTTTAAATACACATACGTGGTGTTTGAAAAACGAGATATTTTCAGACATTCCACGCTGTATTATTGGTGGATTTTTAAATAAAGTATTTTATAACATTAAAAAAACGAAAAATGATTTGTAGTTGATAATAATACCCGAATGTTCTTTTTAAATAAATCTACAATTTTCAGTTACTCAATCTTATTTTATAAATAAGAAAATCTCGAAGAGTATCAAGTAATATTTACATCTTTACAGCACTTATCAAGGAAGTATAATCCCTTTATTACACACTCGTCAAATCATATTTAAATCGAACTATTCCAAGACGAAGTTATTTCTTAACTTTCTGAATCTGTGGAGCACTTATCTTGACTTTTCCGGGTATATTTCTCGCGATAGTTTCATCCTTTACGGACTTTATCAAATCCTTTTCGCGCGGTGTGATCGTCTTGTCTTTTAGAAAAACTGCCACCGCAGTTTTCGCAGCCTTTCCTCTTTTTCCGGTACCGGGAGTCATTTTCACTTTGAACCTTAAAAAGTTATTAATGGTTTTAGTTCGAGTTTTCATCATCGATTCTGAAGATTTTATATCTGGTAGAATTTAGAAACTTACTTGTAATTTGCTAAAGTGTTGTAAGGTGCGATTATGGGCACAGCGAAGAGAAGTTCATCCTCTTCAACAGGTTTTCCGGTCAGTTGATCCAACATATCGATTTCGGGTGCCGGCCCCAAATCTTCTTCGGCATTTTCTCCAACTTCGACATTTTGCACGACTGGAATCCTTTTAGGATTAGCATTCTTCTTTTTCGTTTGCTGCTTTGGACCCGACGGATCTTTCTGTCTGCTTTTTCGTTTGTCCTCTTTTGCTGCACCTGCAGACTAAATTTTATGGTAATTTAGAATAGAGATCTTTCTGCATTTTATTAAAAAAATTTATTGGATTAACAACGCAAGCCCCGGACTCATTTGGTGAGAAATTCAAAATAGTATCAGTAGTAGCAGACAGTTTGAAAAATAGGTAGTACCAAAATTGGAATTGACAGGGAATTTTGATATGCCTGGAAAAACCTAGAAATGTCAGGACATTTTTTTCGATAGCTTGCTTAATTTTCTTAATTGCAATAAAAAATTGTATAACAATGATTCTTCATTCTAGAAGTAGCTTTATATTACTGTATTTTTAAACTATTTTGTTGAAAATTCTTTTTTTTTTATTTTAAATTAATTTTTTTAACTGAAAATTTATCCATTCTATTTTGGGTTGAAAATTGATCGTTTTTCGTTGAAAATTCAAGTATCTGTTTGGAAATCCATGTACTTTGTTGAAACATCGTTCTTTTTGGTAGAAAATTAATCTTCTTTGAAAATTCATCTTTTTGGTTGAAAATTCATTATTTCAATTGAAAATGTATCTCTTTGGTTGAAAAATGAGCTATTTTGTTGAAAATTCTTTTTTTCAGTGGCTAAAAATTAATTTTCTTTACTGAAAATTAATTTTCTTTACTGAAAATTAATTTTCTTTACTGAAAATTAATTTTCTTTACTGAAGATTTAAGTATTTCGTTGAAACTAGTTTTTTTTTTTTTTTTTTTTTTCTAATGAAAATGTAACTATTCCAGTTTAAAATTAATCTTTTTGCTTGAAAAATCAATTTATCTACTTCAGGATTCATTATTTTACGTGAAAATTTATCTGCTTGGATTAAAATTCAACTATTCCAGTGGAAGATTCATCACTTTGGTTGAAAATGTAACTTTTTTTTTAATTAGTTGTTTTCTGGTTGGAAATTAGTTTTTATTTTAACTAAAAATGTAATTATTCCAATTGAATCTTGCACCAATTTAGTTGCAAATTCATCTCTTTGGTTGAAAATTGTTATTTTTTAGTTAAAAATTCGTCTTTCTTTTGGTAGAAATTAATAATCTTGGTTGAAAATTCATCTTTTCGGTTAACATTAATTTTTTTCAACTGCAAAGTTCACTATTTCATTTTTGATTGAAAATTGATCTTTTTAGTCAAAAATTCAACTATTTGTTTGAAAATTCTTCTTTTTGGTTGAAAATTCAATTACTCTAGTTAAAGATTCATCATTTTAGTTGAAAATTCAACTTTCTTGTTACAAATTCGTCTTTTTGGTAGAAATTAATATTCTTGGTTGAAAATTCACCTTTATGTTTGAAAATTAATTTTTTTAAATTTGTCCTTTTTAGTTGAAAATTTATGTATTTTCTTGAAAAATCGTCTTTTTATAGAAAATTAATCTTCTTGTTTGAAAATTCATCTTTTTGGTTGAAAATTCAAGTATTCCAATTAAATATTCATCATTTTAGTTGAAAATTCACCTTATTGGTTTAGAATTCATTTATTTCGTTCAAAAATCGTCTTTTTTTTAAGAAAATTAATTTTTTTTTTTGAAAATTCATCTCTTTGCTTTAACATTAATTTTTTTTAACTAAACATTTAACTATTCAACTGTTGGTTGAAAAATGGTCTTTTTTAATTGAAAGCTCGTCTTTTTGATAAAAATTAATCTTGGTTGAAAATTCATCGTTTTTGTTTAAAATTCAACTATTTCGGTTGAAGATTCATCACTTTAGTTAAAAATGTATCAATTTAGTTGAAAATTAATTTTTTCAACTGCAGATTTAGTTATTCCACTTTTTGGTGAAAATTAATCTTTTTTAGCTGAAAATTCAACTATTCCAGTTAAAGATTTATAATTTTAGTTGAAAATCCATCAGTTTAGTTGAAAATTAATTTTTTATTCTGAAAATTTAACTATTCCATTTTTGGTTGAAAATTGAGCTTTTTTAGTTTAAAATTCAACTATTTGATTGAAAAATTGCTGTTTTTACATGAAAATTCCACTATTTCGTTAAAAATTAATCTTTTTGTTTGAAAATTAAAGTATTCCAGTTCAAATTTATCATTTTAGTTGAAAATTTATTTTTAAAATTCATGTATTTTGTTGAAAAATCGCCTTTCTGTAGTAAATTAATCTTTTTGGTTGAAAATTGAACTCTTTTGTTACAAATTCATCTATCTTGTTGAAAATGCAATATTTTTACTTCAAAAGTTGGGAGTTTGAAGCAATTTCAATTGAATGCGTTTTAGTACCCACATTATTTTACCTAAATATGCACTGAATTTTAAGTATAAGATAGAATAATAATTTGTTTGAATTATTATTCAAATTCATGGGCTTTAGAGAAAAATTCAAGAAACGATTAATTATTTTTTTAGTATTATTTAATTAATTGATGGTATTAATATATTTAAGAATACCTTGTAGTACCTATAATTTGTCAAATATTTCTAAATGAAACATATTACTCGAATCCCTAGAAACTGAAAAAAACATTATTTATAATAATCTCACGAAACTGTATACATATTCCGAGCCTATTGGTTTAAAAAATGTGAAATATTTCAATGGCTCCGTACTATGAAAAATTATACCTGGAAAAAAACTTGGAATTGTCAGGGAATTTTATCCAGGATTTGAGTAGACACCCTGTATACATTTACCATAAAATCGTGTGAAATATTTTCGAATCTTTTAAAATCTGCTGAAATCCTGCAAGAACTCCTGAAATCTGCTGAGATCCTCTAAAAATTCCTGGAAAACTCGTCAATCACCTGGAATCTTATAATTTCTTTTGAAATCCTATGAATCCCTTAAATATGGTGAAATCTTTGAAATTCCTAAAAGTCTTTAGAAATCTCTAGAAGTTCCTTCAAAATTTCGTTCATTTCCTAAAATTATCTAAAAATCCGTTGGAATCCCTTGAAATCCTTTAAAAATGTCATTGCTTACCTGGATACCTTTTTAAAATCCTTTTACATTTTTTAAAATCCTACGAAATTCTTCGACAACCCTTAACAATTTTTAATTCCGTTAAACATCAATGGGAAAAAAAATAAAATCTAGTAATCTCTGGTAATCTAAGAGAAATCAAATAAAATCCCGCTACACCTCTTGAAATCCGTAATACATACATACATACATACATACATAGATTAGCAGTTCGAACTCGAAAGTTCATTGCCTCACTACCCGATTCGGGTACTGTTTCTAGGTGGATATTTACTACCAATGTGGGCCCACGACGGGCCAACAGCACGCAGGTATTCCTGAACGGTTACCCATCCAAGTACTAACCGCGCCCAACAATGCTTAACTTCAGTGATCTTACGAGAACTGGTGTTTTCAGAGTGGTATCGCCGTTTGAAATCCGTAATATCTTTCAAAATTCCATAAAACATGATGAAATCTTTGAAATCCCATAAAATATGATAAAACCTCGTGAAATATTTTAGAATACCCGAAAAGCTTTTAATTCCACTGAAGTTTATTAAAAACCCTTGAATTCTGTTGATATCCCTGGAAAACTCTCAAATTTGTTTAACTCCCATAAATTTTATAGAAATTCCTTATAATCCCTTAAAATGTTGTTGAGACCGTAAAAATTCCTTGAAATATCTTGAAATTTGATATATTCCTACGAAATTCCTCGGAATCTTTTAAAATGCACTATAATATTTCAAATCATTTGACATTTTGTAAATCCTTTAAATCTGGTGAAATCCTTTAAACTCCCTTGGAATTGGTTGAAATCTTTAAATGCTCGTGAAATTTTTAGAAATCCCTCAAAATGTGGCGGATATGTTTTTGAGGCAACCTAGCTAAGAAGATTGAAAACATATTTAAAGCCAAAGTGAAAAAATAGTTGCATTAGCAAGCAATTTGCGAAAATAGTAATTTAATTAAGTTAATGAAAATATACCTGTAAAGCTGCCATTAAAAGACGTCTGTCCTCCTCATCCTGATCCTTATACTTTTCCTTGATTTTCTTCAACTTTCCCTTTTGTCCCCGCTTAAACGCTTGCGGTTTTTGTTTCGGTTCTTCTTCACTCTCCGATTTCTTGTGCTGTCGATTATTCTCCGGATTTACTTTCTCTCTGTTTTGCCTACTTTTTATAGAAAGAGGTTTCGCGTTTTCCTCGTCTGGTAATTTCGTTAGAGGCTTTGCATTGTCAACACGAAGTTGCATCCTGTATTAAAAATTAATCATGAATGAAATCCACATTTCCTGTATAATAGATATTATTAAAATAATTATCTTTCTAAATTTTATCATACTTTGCGCCTGAGAGATCGATTTTAATCTGAGTGTCTGGAAAAAGCGAATCTTTCCCTTCCTCGTCGCTACTTCCTTCATTTTTCTCTTCGATTTTCTCATCTACGGTTTCTGCATTTTCTTCTGGAGTTTCATTTACTTCCTCGATTGGCTTCAAATTAATGTTTTCTGGTTCGCAGTTGTCTTGAGTAAGAATAAAGAAAGTTACTCTCCATTGACGGAAAAGTAGAGATAGGGGTCATCCACAAACTACGTTACCAATTTTGAGATATTTTAGGCCTATGCATGGTTTTCAAGTTTATTCTGCGTTTTTTCGCGTTTCTATTGAGTTATTCTATAGTGAGTGGAATTTTCGACGACAAAGAAAACTTAAAAACTAGTGGAATTTTCCACAAAAAAGTTAATTTTCTACCAAGTAGTTCATTTTTTTAATAAATGGTTAAATTTTGAACCAAATAGTTGAATTTTCTTCCAAAATAGTTGAAATTCCAACCAAATAGTTGAATTTTAAACTAAAAACAAAAAGATAAGTTTCAACAAACAAAAAAAACTAATTTTCCACCAGTTAAATTAAACCAAAAAAGAATAAGTTTTAACAAAATAGTTGAATCCACAGTCGAAAAGATGAATTTTAAAAATAGAAGATTAATTTTCTACCGAAATAGACGAAGTTTGAACAAAATACATGAATTTACTACAAAACAGTTGCATTTTCAAACCAACACCAAATAGTTAAATTTTATACCAAAATAGTTGAACTTTCAACCAGTTATTTGATTTTTCAACGAAAAAAGATAAGTTTTACACAAAACAGTTGAATTTTTCACCCGACACTATGAATTTTCAACAAAAAAGTTGATTTTATACTGAGTAGTTCATTTTTTCAAATAATTTTTTTATTAATGAATTATTAATAAATAGTACAAGTAATAAATAAATAATTATTAATTACTTTAAAAAATTAAGTTTTAACAAAAACAACAAATTTTACCAAGCAGTTAATTTTCCAAATAAATAGTTGAATTTTTGACTAACATAAATGTTCATCCAAAACTGGAATTTTCAGTTTCAAAAATTAATTTTCAACAAAAAACTACTTTTCTACCAGTTAAATTGAACCAAAAAAGACGAATTTTTCACAAAATAGTTGAATCCTCAGCCAAAAAGATGAAATTTCAAAAAAGGGGATTAATTTTGTATCTTAAAGAGACGAATTTTCAACAAAATAGAATTTTCCACAAAACAGTTGAATTTTCTATCCGAGACTATGAATTTTCAACAAAAAAGCTGATTTTCTACCTAGTAGTCAATTTTCCAAATAAATAGTTTAATTTTTAACCAAATAATTGTATTTTCTACTAAAATAGTTGAATTTTCAACCAAGCAGTTGCATTTTTTACCAAAAAGATGGTATCTACGAAGATATGAATATTCAAAGAAAAAAACGTATTTTCTATAAAACAATTGGATTTTTAACAAAAAAAGTTCATTTTCAATTATTTAGTTTAATTTTGTACCAAATTGTTGAGTTTTCAAGCCAATAAGACGAATTTTCTACAAAGCAGTTGACTTTTCAAACCGAAAAGATTAATCCTCAACAAAACCTGTAATACTTGATACTTCAACAAAAACTATTTTAATTTTAAATGAAAAACAGTTGGATTCAACCAAAGAATATGAATTTTTAGCAAAAAAGTTGAATCCTCAACAAAATACATGAATTTTCAAACAAATAATTGAATTTTTAAATAGAAAATATCAACTTTCAATTAAAAATATAAATTTTCAACCAAAATTGGATTATTTATATTTTAAATTTAAAAAAAAACTCGTTCAAGTTTCCACCCTGAAGATTAATTTTCAACCAAAATGATGAATCTTCACAAAAAAATTGATTTTTAACAAAGTAGTTCAACTTTCAACCAGGTAGTTGAATTTTTAAACAAAAAATATGAGTTCGTAAAGAAAAGTATAATTGATACTTCAACAAAAAAAGATTTTAATTTAAATCAAAAACGAACTTTCAACAAAATAGTTAAATTTTGAACCAGAGATTAAGTTTCAACGAAAAAGATGAATTTTTAACTAAGATTAAATTTATACGAAAAAACACGAATTTTCAATAGAATACATGGATTTTAAACTAAAAAAGATAAATTTTTAACCAAATAGTTGAAGTTTGAAACAAAAGACATAAATTTTCAACTAGAAAAGTAATAGTTACATTTTGAACCAGAGAGATGATTTTTTAACTAAGAAGATTAAATTCATACCAAAAAACACGAATTTTCAGTAGAATACATGGATTTTTAACTAAGAAGGATAAAATTTTTAACCAAATAGTTGAATTTTCAGCTAAAAAACATCAATTTTCAACTAGAAATGTAATAGTTAAATTTTCAGTTTGAAAAAAGTTTGAACAAAATACATGAATTAATTAATATAATTATATTAATTAATATATAATAATATATATAATATATAATAATATATAATATAATAATAATATATATAATAATATATATAATATAATATATATAATATAATAATATATATATATATAATATATTAATTAATATAATTATATTAATAATTAATAATTTGCAATAAACAAAGAAACCAATTTTCAACGAAATAGTTAAATTTTCAACCAAACAGATGAATCTTCAAATAATAAGATAAATGTTTAACAAAGTAGTTCAACTTTTAACCAAGTTGTTGAATTTTTTACCAAAAACGTAGTCAACGTTATCTAAGTTCGTAACGTTACTTCCACCGGACCGCCCCCCCCCCCCACTGTTACCAATCGTAGTTACAAGACGCCCCCCCACATTAGTAACGTAGTTTATGAATGATCCCCAATAGAAAAATAAAAGAAATACAATTCATAAAATGGAAAAAATACCTTCATCGTCATCTCCACCTTCGATTTCAATTTCTTTATCAGTTTCAGTAAAACTTTCTTCGTTCTCATCCTCGAGAGTTCTCACTCTCCTTTCGTCTTTGTGACGCTCAATCGAGCTTTCTTCCAGGCGGAACATGAATCCCAATCCCATAATTAATTGGCATGGAGGGAGATAATTTTTTTTACCGCGAATCATAAATGATCCAGTGGTTAAATATTCTCCAGTTGGTGCGGTTTTCGATACTTGATCGCTATTTACCCACCAGGCACCCGCCACTACTTTTGCTTCCCAAGCGATACTAGAAACAAACGATTTATTTTCACTCAAAATTATTTCCAATTTTCAATAAGTTTTGAAACTATTATAAAAAATCTTTCTCTAAAAAATAGGTGTGTCACGAAAATCTCGAAAGCATTGTCGCTTTTCCTCAATGCCGATTGGGTAATTAGAAAAACTCGAATCAAGGAATGTTGTCAAATTCACACACATAATTCAGAATTGATATTCAGTTGAACTGACAAAAATTTAGGATTTATTAATGTGAAATTCTAGTATTATACTTTCAGTTAAAATAATTAATTTTCAACCAAGAAAAAGGGAATTTTCAACAAAATAGTTAAATTTTCAACTAAATTGATGAATCTTTGATTAAAAAAATGAATTCTCAACAGAAAGTGTAATAGCTCATATTTCTTCCCAAAAATATTTTTATTTTAAATACAAAAAAAACTATTAAATTAAACCAAAAAATAGGAATTTTCAACAAAAGAGTTGAATTTTCAACCAAGAAAGATTTTCAATGCATTTTCTACCAAAACAATTGATTTTTCGACTAAAAAGACGAGTTTTCAATATAAAAAAAAAATTTCAACAAATAAAAACGAATTTTCAACCAAATTTGTTCACTTTTTAACCAAAGAAATGAACTTTTAACAAAAATGCTGTTTGAACAATAAAAAACTAAATTTTCAACCAAATAGTTGAATTTTCAAACCAGAAGATGATTTTTCTACCAAAAAAAGACAAATTTTCAACAAAATATATGAATTTTCAACCAAAAAGATTAAATATCTATGAAAAAAATTTTGACAAAAAATGGAATAGTTAAATTTTTAGTTAAAAACATTCATTTTCAATAAAAAAAACTAACTTTCAAGCAAATAAATGAAATTTTAACCAAAAAGATGAATTCTCTACCAAAAAGAATAATTTTCAACAAAATACATGAATTTTCAACCAAATATTTTAAGTTTTAATGGAATTTTCTACCTAACAGTTGAATTTTCAACAAAACATATGAATTTTCAGGTAAAAAAGATCAATTTTCAACAAAGAATAGAATAGTTTCAGTTAAAGAAATAACTTTTTAAGCAATTAAAATAAATTTTTAACGAAACTGTTGAACTTTCAACCAAACTAATGAATTTTCTACGAAAAAAGATTATATGCCTAAAAAAATACTTCGACGAAAAATGGAATAGTTAAATTTTTAGTTGAAGAATTAATTTTCAATAAAAAAACTAATTTTTAACCAAAGAAATGAGATTTCAACCAGAAATATTATTTTTCTAGCAAAAAAGAATAATTTTTAGCAAACTACATGAATTTTCAACCAAACCAAATATTTTAATTTTTAATGGAATTTTCAACCTAATAGTTGAATTTTTAACCAAAAAGGTGAATTAGTCACCAAGAAGATTAATATTCTACCACAAAAGACAAAGTTACAACATAATACAGAAATTTTCAAACAAATAATTGAATTTTCATCTGAAGAAGATTGATGATCAATGAAACATGAAACAGTTACACAGTTACAGTTACTAATTTTTCAGTTAAAAAATTAATTTTCAACCAAAAAACTAATTTTTAAGCCAAAAAAATAAGTTTTTAACCAGAAAAATAAATTTTCTACCAAAAAAGTTTAATTTTTAACCAAAGACGTGAATTTTCAACCAAAAAGGTAATTATTCAAAAACAAGATTAAGTTTCTATCACAAAAGACAAAGTTTCACCAAAATATAGAAATTTTCAACTAAATGTTTGGATTTTTAACTGAAGAAGAGAATGTTCAACCAAACATGGAACAGTTAAATATTCAATTAAAAAAAAAGCACAATTTTCAACAAAATATTTAAATTTTGAAAAAAAAAATTTTTCAACTAAAATCATGAATCATCAACCAAAAAAATAAATTTTTAACAAAGTAGTTCCACTTTCAACTAAGTAATTGAATTTTTAACCAAAACATTTTTTTCAGGCGCTATTAACGATTAGCGAAAATCGTGAAAATTTAATCAAATTGTGATATTGCAAGAAAAATCCTGGTACCAAAGTCAAATTTTGTCAATGAAAAAATGCTAATTTTAAAGAATTGTAAGTGGAAAAAACGTTGTCATTTATATTCAATTTACTGGAATTTTTTCGCTATAATAAAGAAACTTCTGTAAATAATTAAAGAACGTTCTGAAATCATAAGATTTTCTGCAAAATCCGTAACAAAGTGTTGGCAAATAAACAGAGTTTTTTTCAATTTATTTTAATGATTTAACGTTGTAATTTAACATTTTTAATTCATTCCAACTTTGATCCTTTCAAATTTGTGAAGTTAAAAGAATTATTATCAATAAAAATGATCTAAAATAAAAACTGTAATCATTGAAAAAAAATACAAGGAAAATATGTATCTTTTTCTTATAAAATAAAATAGTAAGTTTACAGTTAAATAACCTGTAAGCCACTGCCATTGTTCCTGCCTCAGCGAGCGTTTTCGGAGGAATTGGCGTTCCACTCGGATTTTTAACGACCACTGAACTCGCTCCCGTAAGATCAGCGTGCACATAAACATCACCAGCTCTCAAATATCTCTTCACAATCAACTCATTTTGCTGTTGATCTCTACCTCCAATAACTGAAAAAGTTTATTTTTTAATTTTAAATACATAGGTGTCCTTTTTCAATAAAATTTCTAAAAATTAAAATATTATTAAGAAATAATAAAAAAGTCGTTATGATTATTTCGAGTGAATGATTTGAATTTGAAAAATGTTACAAAATTGAACACTCAAACTCAAAGACTTACAACTTTATCAATTAAAAACAAAAATTTGTTTTAAAACTTTCAAATCGAATCTATTAAACATGAGATTAATCATTTTTTGGCACTATATATGCACTTACCTAAAAACCAATGAAAATAAAGGTGCTTGGAACAAAAATATAAATTAGTTGATTATGTTATCTTTATAAGCTTTATATCCCATATATCCGTTTCGCTAAATTATCACTGCATTTTTTTGCTTTAAGTTTCTTCTAATTTTCTTCGAATATTTTCCTTTTATCCTTCTTCACTGTTTAATTATCAAATTAATGGGGTAGTTGCATAAATTGTAGATAATATATTTTTTACATACTACATACAATTCTAAAAATATACTTAATTGCTGAGATAACATTTCTGTTTAACAGGTATGAAAAACCTTATTCAAACATCTTTCCCGCAAAAAATTCAAAAAGTATAATATTCGAGTATTAAAAAAATTTAACTTATTTCAAGGAACTTTCTTTGAGTCACGACATTCAGTTTTTAATGATATTTTAATTTTACCAGGAAAAAGAATATTTAAAAATATGTAACTAACAATTTTCTCCAATAGATCTCTGAAAAAAATAGTTTCTCTATAATTTTAAAAATCAAAATAATAGTACTAATGATGCTATTTCAAACTTAAATATTATTTTAAATGAAAAATTGTTAAGACTTCGAAGAAACATTGATTTTAATAATTTGTTTTGCAATCAAATTTTTTCTTACTATCGCTTCTTAGTAATTTTTGAAAAATGTTTGAATTATAAGAAATGGTGGCTTATTTTGAGGGGGGTAAATATTCTCTGCAACTCTACTATTTACAATTTTGAAAGTAAATTTTGCTATGGCTGAAATCGTTCAAACAATTTTTTAAAAAGAAAGCATTTTGTAAACAAATAACTAAATTTAAAGATTATTGACTTAATTACAAAACTGGAAAGAGTAGAGTTGTATGGAATCTTTTTCCCGAAAAAAGTAAGTCATGATTTATTAAAATACAAAATTTTTTAAAAAAATTGTTTAGAAGCGATTGTCAGAGGAAAAATTCAATTGCAATTAAATATTCTTAAAATAATTATTTTTCGTAATTCTTAAAGTTCTGTCATACAAAATTATATTTTTTCTTTCATAATACATGACTGGTGATATCATTTCAATTCTTAAAATCATAGACAATTTTTTTCCAGATATCTAATTTTTGGCACGACAAGAAACTTAAGAAATTTTGTTTAAACATCAATTATATTTCAGCATTAATTCCGAGATTAAATCTTTAACTTTTTGTAAATATACGAAGATTATGATTAAATATTAGTGATTTTGATATCTCTTTTTCAGTCGCGTTTTTCAATTTTAATTCCATTTAGTCTTGTTTAATCTCTTGTAATCTTTTGAAATCCCATTTAATCCCTATAACCTTGTTTAATCTTATGCAACCCTATGCAATCTCATGTAATCTTGTGTAATCTTATGTAATCCTGTTAACCCCTCGGATTATTTATAATTTCAGGAAAGATTATTTCTTTTTTAATCAGGGTGGTCACTGGGCCGAGAAATGACAGTGAATTTATTCATATCACATGAAATTATATAATTTTGAGCGAGTTCGATCTGCAAGTTTTTAAAACAAATTTTCATTTTTAATTTATAAAATTTTAAGTCTTTCAGTTTGAAGTGTTCAATGCATAACATTTTTCAAATTCAAATCATTCGGTTTATAGTGCCTAATCGTAAAACTGTTTACTTTAAATATATCAAATTTAAAATGATTTAATTAAAAATACGAAAATAATATCACTAATTTTTCAGTAAAATAACGTAAACTAAAACTGATTAACTTAATTAGTGAAATTTGACAGAAGATTAGTTAAATTATCACTGAAAGAATCAGTTTCTAAGACTGGCTTTTCAAACAGTAATCATTACTGACTAATACAGATTTAGAGAGAATCTTTCTAATTGAAATGATTGCATTTTGCACTGATATTCACAAGGAAAAAACGTTGAACGTTTTGCACATTTTTTTAGAATATATCATTCATTTTGGAAGATCTACAATACTAATTCTTTTAATCTTGAATAGGAAAATGGCAATCAATTTATTTTATGATGGAAAATATTATTAATTAATTATTCTTATACAAAATGTATTCAATTAAATGATTTCAGATTAAAATTAAGAAAATAGGAAACTTTCAAAACGTTAAAAATTGAATATTTTCCAATTAGAATATTGTAAAATAGATCATTTAAAATTCAAAGGAATGAAAATTGTATTATTTCTAACTAAAGCATTTAAAATTGAAAACTTTTGAATTTTAATAAATTTAAATTCCAAGCGATTAAAATTTGACAATTTGAAATTAAAAACTAAATTGAATGTTTCAAAGACAGCGCTTCTGAAATTCTAGCAATCTAAATTTCTGATAAATTGAAAAAAATATGATCTAAAATAAAAATAGATTAGATACATTTTTCGAAAATAAAAAATAAATTCACCTTTATTTTCAGTTTTCAAAACGGGAAAATTTTCAATTATGAAGCTTTAAAATTGAATTATGCGAAAAAAAAGTATTCGAAATAAAAAATCATTTTAAATAGGAAACATTAAAAACTTCATTTAAAACTAGAAAACTGTTTTGTACTCAAGCCCTTAAAAATTTAGACTGCTTCAAGTAAATTTAAATCGTTCAGAAATTACCAATTCTCGATTATACAATTATATTTAAATTTAAAAGGATTTGTAATTGAACAATTTTAAATTAAATGCCTCCAGAATATGTAAATTCAAAACAACGAAAAATTAAGACAATAATTTCTCAAATTCCAGCTTTAAAAATGAGCAGATTTTAGAACCGGGCATTTAAATTTTCAAATACTTTTCGAAATTCAACAATTTCAAATTTAATCACAACGTTTAAACTACATAAATTACTTTAAGTAAATTTGAATCGTTTAGAAACTAACAATTTTTGAATTTTCAATTATACTTTTTGAAATTCAACCATTTCAGTTTTAATTGCAAAATTTTAACTACTTAAATTACTTTAAGTAAATTTAAATTGTTTAGAAATTAACAATTTTAAAACTGTCAATGATACTTTTCGAAATTCAACCATTTCAATTTTAATCGCAAAATTTAAACTTATGATAGGGAAAAATTTTAATTTTAACATTTACCACGAAAATTCAGAACTCTAAAATTGTAACCATTAAAATTTAAAGAAATTATTCAATTATTCAATAGAATTTTTTTTTAAAGCTGAGTTTCAAATGTTGAACTTCTGGAATATTTTTCAAATAAAAAAAATCTGCCCGCATCGCGGGCACATTCTCATGGCGCGCTTCGCGCGCGGCTCGCTTCGCTCGCAAGTTTGAGCGCGCCTAGGGCGCGCGACTGTTGGATCTCGCGCTTCGCGCTCGATCATATATTTATCTCGCGCTTCGCGCTCGATTATTTATTCACCTCGCGCTACGCGCTCGGGCGTATTTACATCGCGCTTTACGCTCGGCTCCTCTAGATTTTTGAACTTCGTGTTCGACTTCGATGAAAAGAAAAAGTTTGTTTGCAAATATTATAAAATTATCAAAAC